>ML350796.1:410-15890 GCA_005239505.1 Nicotiana paniculata
ATATCTGAACGAACAAAGGACGTTCTGATTCCCACGTTTGCCATCATGGGCTAAAAACAAATTCTTTTCAGAACTAGCAGTCCTATCACACGGAGAACTGGTTTAGGATGGCCTGACGTGATAAAACGAGCCTAGATGAGGCCGTAGCCTATAAGATGTTCTTTTTAGGACAACGGATATCGTTTAGGAGATCTTCTAGGTAGAATGGGTACTTTTAGTTCGAAATTTTGATAGAAAAATCAAATATTATACCGAAGCTACCTAACCAACATTCGGGAGCGACAACTCATGTCCCCGTCTTTAACTTCAAAATTATGATAAAAATCACATGTTGTAATATCAAAAATTATTTACATACCTCATAAGGTAAAAATACCTCTTTTAGATAAAAAAATCCCAAAAACCTAGAGAATAATCGAATATCGCCTCAAATAGGCATATTTAATCGTCATGACCATAGTCATATAATCTACACTCGGGTGTGGCAACTCATGTCCCCGACTCTAACTCAAAACATTAATTAAATGAGCATGTTGTAAATCGCGGGTACATTTCATGTGGCGCGGTTTGCAACGTGTCCAAAAATAACAAGTGCACGTCAATCGTGACTTGTATTAAAATAATTCCATAAATATTAAAAAGCAGATAAAAAGCAAGAGAGATAAGCACAATAGGTTTAAAATATGTAAATAATTAGATAATTAGGTCAAATATTAATAGTTAAGCGACCGTGCTAAAACCACGGAACTCGGGAATGCCTAACACCTTCTCCCGGGTTAACACAATTCCTTGCTCGGATTTCTGGTCGCAGACAAATTAAAACAGAGTCAAATTTTCTCGGTATGGGATTTCAATAAATAAATGGTGTCCCGGAACACCGTAAAAATTTCGGGTGGCGACTCTGAAACTAATAAATCCCAAATCCGCATAATGTCACTTAAATTGGAAAAACTCTCGTATCCAACTCTTGTCGGAAAAAGGAGGTGTGACAGTCCCTACATATCTTATCAACAGATTTCAGAACACTTTGAGGAAGAATGAAGTCTGATCCCCAGAAGTTGAAGATGTGGAAAACAATACTGCATTGACCATTTGAAGTGTGCTTGCATAGGATAATTGCTTAGAATAGGAGTTATTAATTTTGCTTAAGATTCAGTCAGCTGATGAAAATCCATTTTATTCAATTTTTTTGATGACAAAGGCAATCCCAAATACCTGATAGGGAAGGATCCCAATTCAAAACCTGTTTGTGTCAATAGGTGCTCCTTAGTCTGATCATCTACTCCTACAAGGGTTTATGGTAGATTTTTCCATGTTAACAACTAACCCTGTCACTTCACTAAAATGTATTAAAGCTTCCATGATCCTAGCCACTGCTTCCCTTTTTCCTTTGTAGAAGATCATTAGATCATTAACACAGATGAGGTGAGTGAGTTTTAGAGTTTTGCACAAAGGGTGAAACTTGAAATAAGTTGCTCATACATTTCAGCACCCTTGATAGGTATTCCGTTACCAATACAAATAGCAGTGGAGAAAGTATCACGATCCAAAATCCATTAAGGTCGTGATGTCGCCGGACACCACTATTGGGCAAGCCAATCATTTAAATAGTTGATAAAATCTTTATTTAAAAATTCTGGAAGTCATTCTTTTTTCATTTTTTTTCTTAAATAATAATTAGCGAACTTCCACTGAGAAATCAATAATATCTTTAGCAATTTAAATAGTGAATAAATCCCATAATCTTCCCAGAACCCGGTGTCACAAGTGCATGAACAAATATCTAAGAATTATACATGTACTACAGTACTTGTCTGGAATACAAACTGGACAAGGAATTTAAAAAAAAATACAATACATATGAGGAAAAGACTCTGCCGGCTGCGGGTCGTCTTCGGATGGTGAAGCTCGTCTAAGTCTCCAAGTCAGCCACATCACTGCCTCAAGCAGAGCCACTAGCTATGGAGGTACCTGTGTAATAAAATGCACATCAAGTGTAGCATGAGTGCAAAAAAAATGTGTACACAGTAAGTATACCGCATAACCTCGAAGAGGTAGTGACGAGAGGTCGAATTTGACACTTGCTAGAGGTCAATTTTAATAAAATCCGGGGTGACACAAAGCATGGATATCATAGGCAATTAAATAAGTAAATGACAGGAAATAGAAACTTCTTTCACATTTAAAATTTTAAATCTTCGTCATTTCAATTGACAATTTATAATTCCCAGTCCAGTAAACCGGTATAAATCACAGAAAATTGGGTCAAACGGATCGAACCATAGATGCATCTATTACCTCGCTCGCGAATCGATCATGCGATCCAGTCATATATAAATAATAGAGTTACCCTGCTCGCGAATCATACATGTGACTCAGGTACTCATAAATACAGATATTCACACAATAAATTCACATTTTTATCAGGAAAACAGTTACTCAAGGAAGTGATGAAATTCTCTTTTAATGGACACGAAGATGGTATTTAAATCTTTTCTGGAAATTCATTTTCCAAGTTCGATAAGGTATTAAATATTATAAATTTATCAGGAAGGTTACAAGTACGGCAATTAAAACATGCTTTATCAAGAAAATCATTATCACAGAAAAATCAATTCTCTTTCTAGATGATTAAGGAAAATCAAACTTCAACCTTCTTAGGTATTCAGTAACTAATTCGATAATATTAACAATCTAATTTTATTAAAAACATTACAAGTGCGACTAGTAAAGCATGCTAGTAGGTCCTAGACTACCCCCGACACAAGCATGATAGTAGCTACGCACGGACTCCCGTTACCTCGTGTGTACGTAGCCCCCACAAATAGTAGCATATGTTCGATTAGTTCACCTATGGGGACAATTTCCCCTCACAAGGTTAGAAAGGAGACTTACCTCGCTCCGAAGATTCATAACCGACCTCCAAGCCCTTCTGACGACTCAAATTGATGCACAAAGCCCCAAAACTATCAAAATAATGGGCAAACCAATGAAAATATACTCTAATAGTTATAACAATTCAATTTATATAAATTCCCAATTCTGCTCGAAAAGTTAACAATATTGCCCTCGGGCCCACGTGCCCAGATTCCTAAATTTTTTGAAGATAAAGATTACCCATGACTTTACTAACTCCAATACATAATTTATTCTTAATTTCATGCTCAAATTTGTGATTAAAATCCAAAACTACACATTCTAGGTCTTTGTTCGAAAATCCCAAATCTCTATTAATATACATGTCCAAATCTATGTAAAACCTTGTATTTTAACTTGAGATGAGTAGAAACAACTTACCTTGACATAGATGACGAAAATCCCCACTTGAAGCTCTCCAAAAATCGCCCAACCAAGAGAAAAATGAAGAGAAGTGTCCAAGATCTCGGTTATAAAAATGCACACTGCCTCCAGTCCTTCCGCACCTGCGGTTACTACGCCCGCACCTGCGAGCCCCCAGGTGCGCCCAAACTACCGCACCTGCGGCTTTCTCCTTCCCCAGCCTTCTCCGCACCTGCGCTCCTTTGTCCGCATCTGCACCTTCGCAGGTGCTGAAATATCCTCGCACCTGCGCCCCCAGCCAAGCCAGCCACTCCTGTATCTGCGACACCAAAGTCGCATCTGCGGCCCAAGCCTCGTAGGTGCGGTCACACGAGACACCAGAAGCTTCAGCTCCTCCTCAACTTCAAATTTGATCCGTTAACCACCCGAAATCCACCCGAGGCCCCGGGACCCCGTCCAATTACAATAACATGTTCCAAAACATAATACGGATCTGCCTGAGGACTCAAATTACATCAAATAACATCGAAACAATGAATCACATCACAATTCAATCTTAATGAACTTTGCAATTTCCAACTTCTACATTCGATGCCGAAACCTATCAAATAACGCCCGATTGACCCCAAATTTTTCAGACAAGTCACATTCAACATTACGGACCTGCTCCAACTTTTGGAATCACATTCCGACCCCGATATCAAAATTTCCACTTCCGGTCGGATTTCTCAAAAACCTTCAAATTTCTATCTTTAGCCAAATGACTTCAAAATAACCTACGGACCTCCGAATTCACTTCCGATTGCACTCCCAACTCCAGAATCACCATACGGAGCTATTCCCAGACTCGAAATCCCAGAAGGACATTAATATCACAAAAATGCACTTCAACCCAGACTTATGAAATTTCTTCTAAAATACTGACTTCTACAATATGCGCCGAAACGCTCCCGGTTCATCCAAAACCCGATCCGAACATAAGCCCAAGTATAAAATCATCATACGAACCTGCTGGAACCTTCAAATCCTTATTCTGAGGTCGTTTACTCAAAAATCCAATCTTAGTCGATTCTTCTAACTTAAGGCTTCTAAAATAAAAATTTTCTTTCCAAATTAATTCTAAACTTCCCGAAATTCAATTTCGACCACACCTACAAGTTATATCACCTAAAATGAAGTTGTTCATGGCCTCGAACCGCTGAACGACGCGCTAGGGCTCAAAATGACCGGCCGGGTCGTTACTTTCTCTCCCACTTAAACATACGTTCGTTCTCGAACGTGCTAAGAACAACTATGGAGTTATCTGAAATCACTGTTTAAAACCCCGTGCACCTGCCCTTGCTACCACAACCTAGTTGAGTACACTTGCTCGAACAATTATGAAGATATCCTCTTTTGTTTAGGCAAATGGGACTTAGAACCAGGTCTTCAACATCCAAAATCCTCTACCAGGCTTGTTTTCAATATATGAACACCGTATCAACTACCACACGATGCACCATCATCTAACCAAAATGACATTCCCTGAACCTTAATAGCCAACATTTCACGAATTTGATGCTCCCAATGCATCTCATGACATATATAGGTCTTGCTATAACTCTTACTATAACACCACAAAGAAGGAGGTGTGTAGAAATTTACAACCAACTGCAGAGTTAACCAATAATTGAATCTCTCCTCTCGACTAGAATCATTACCTTATTACGAACCAACTAATGATATTTTTCCTTTAATATACTTTACAAAATCTTATCGCAGTGATCCCTGGTCCAATAATCTCGTCTCACCCAGTATGAACTGCTCAGACAACAAATCACCCCAGACATGACCAATAGTCTCACATGATGCCATAACGTGCCAATAGGCCACAACTCAAACACGATACACAATGAAATGAATGAAGAAAGGAACTACCTAACTCATGCAATTAATATGAATCTTCCTCCGAAAAGAAGGAAGCAAAACACAAGAAAACAGACATAGGGAACCTTTCTCAACATCACACTGTTGCGGCGTGTAACCCAATCCAAATAACATGCCTGTGGCGGTGTGCCACCTGATCTAAATAACATAATCATGGCGACGTGCCACCCAATCCTAATAACATAAAATTCACGTAAGGAGATACACCCGAGCTAAATTATTCATTACCACGAAATACTGAATATCGGTCACAAGCACGCTAAGTGCATAATACCATCCCGGGTGGGGGGGGGGATGATAGAGCCATACGCTACAAAACTCAAGCACAACTGAGGTGCGATACATAATCTGAATCTCAAGAGCTATCCTGCTTACATAACATCATCACTACGTGGGAACTCAAGACATAGGAAAATAACAAGTCGTTTCCCAACTCACACGGCACAACAGAATATTACATGAGATGAACGAAGACAGAACAACATTTTCTATTCTAATACCTTTCCATGAAAAGAGCTATACCGAAATGAACACGCCTGACTCATACGGAGCCCATAATCATATGTAAATCCACCCACAAACATCGAGACAACCTTGCTCGCACCGAACTAGGCTAATAGCTATACCTGGGTCCATATTAACCCACTTCCTCTCATAATACGCAAGAACAACCATCATAGCCAGGAAAAACACCCCCACAATCCACAACCAAATGAACCGAACGCCTTCCAGGCATAAATTCTCAAATAATAAATATTACACTTCTTTATACTCAGTCCAAATATTCAATCCATAAAGTGACTGCATGTCACACTCATATGATCCTCCCGTGGTCACGCTCTCACGACCCTCCACAAATGGTAGAAAGTTTGCACATTCACCACTGGCTACACTAACGCTGTAAAACAATTCAAGAACCCATAACTAGGGTGCAAAGCCTCTGTCACCAAACATCGATCTCAGATGACACTGAAGACGACACCAGCTTTCTCTAAACATTCAAATCCTTTTTTCTTTCTCATCCGAGCTCAAGACATCTTTGTCAACACCGAACCACAACCTCGATCCTTACTTCCAGTTAGATACTGCTTACTACACCTGACATGCCAATATGAAATAGCGCAAGAATTCCATCATAACTCCTGAACCACTAATAGGGTGAACACCTTATCATATAGAAACCTTTTACTTACCTCAATTCAAGATAACCACCTCAACACATGAGTGAATTACCACAATCACAATACATGTAAACCCTTAAGTAGTAGTCTATACCATCATAATCCTTCCGGGATCCGCCTACCCATGACAGGCCATAGTGCTTGAATGCTTCAAAATAAAATCTATCATGGCGACCGACAAGCCTCGCGCATATCGTCACAAATCACATGCATAACTTAATCACTCTGAAGGAGCTGATCACTGCCGTAAATGTGCCATTTCAACCATGGCTAACCAATCTATTCTCTTCCAATTTATCCTTTACTTGACATAGAAGTAACAATAGCCTCATCCAAAAACATTGTGAACCCAAGTCCACTCTCCTCTCGAGTGACTTTATACCAGGAGACCACGCCGTCTCAAATTCTGTGACCAATTACTATTCCACTCCTTTCCCCTTAGCTGCCATAACTTGCCAATATGCCGACAATCCGCAACTCCATGAGAAAATAATCCTGCAACCCAATCGCAGGCGGTGGGACTCTCCCACTTAGCCCGAAGCTGCTCTTTGCACCACTCTAGACCCCACCGAAATTCTTTCTTCATTGCTGACATGATCTTGCTCAACCCACCCGTCAAATTCTTCTAAATTCTCCTGTTAGCATTTCATGAATACTCAAATTCCCTCGCATCATTAACATTTTCTGACTCCTACGGAATAGCCACGGGAATTCCTCGTAGAAACTTGCCAACCACACGACCGCTAACCTAATCACATGAAATAACCCTCCTGCGGAAATTACCAATTGACATCTTCCAACGACGTTGTACTGCACAATCTCTACGACATCAATTCCCCTTCCTACGCCCATCCTCATTTACCAACTTACCAGTCCGTCCGCTCCTCATGGACATCCACTAAAAGCGAGACAACATCTTCCAACTCACCGCTATATTGCACCCTTTTTCATCTCGAACAACGCCTCTCTGTTGCATCCCATCTCTTATCGCAATAGCCAATATTTTGATTTAAGCCCGTGGAGCCTATCACCTTCCACTAAAACCCTCAAATTACTCCAAAATTCTCCTCAAGATGCGCAACTATCTTACCGTAGAACTCATATGCTACGCTGCCACTCTCCTACTTTTGTTAAACTCGCTCCTACAAGAAACTACCTGGCACCCTTTTCTTACACCTGGACTTTTAGAAATTTATCTGCCACCTAACAATTCTCACATGCCTTCCTTCATCGTATGCTGCCCAATTGTTGCCTCAATTCCATATCATTTTCTGTAGCACTTAAACCTGCAGATCACCACAACTTCAAACCTTTCCGAAGATCATCTTTCTTGAGCCGCCTTTATTAGAAATACTTATTCAATATTGAACCTTCGCACACCACGTCCTCTGACAACCACTTCTTCAATATTACTTCACAACACTCTGACCCAATGCAACCGAAGAAACTATAACACCGGCGAACTTAACATATTCTATTCGATCAGGAACAACGATACCACATCAAAGATGAAAATTCCACCTCGCTTGAAAACACCAAGTCTTATTGTTCATTCAACCAAATTTGAACATTCATAGTTCAATTGCCTTTCCTCCGTCGGAACTAAAATACTAAAATCTCGAGATCACACTCTGAGAAGACCTCATTTCAAGTCATTCATTGCCCCGACATATGGTCAAGAATCCTACCATCATATCACCACCGCGTGATAACCAATCGTAAGCATCATAATAGCCTGAGCATAGTCTCAAAGCTCTCAGAAACACAATTAATGAGCTGAAACAACATAATATCCTTCCGTAGAGCGACGACAATAGCCCCAACCAACTACGCATGGAAAAACATCACGCACCATATCTGTAGTACCATTAACATTCTTCAAATTCTTGATTTATAGCAAGCGCTTCGCGACGCGTAAGATGGAATAGGAATAAACATAGGCATAAGCCTTAAAGAGAATCAAACCGCACGATAAGTAATCAAGAAGTGAAGTACTCCTAACAGCCATGTAGCCTCTCGAAGATAAGCACAAATTTCTCCATACCGATCTGCAAGATTCTACTAGACTTGCTCATGACTCGTGAAACCTAAGGGAACCTAGTGCTCTGATACCACGTTGTCATGACCCAAATTCCATTAATGTCGTGATGGCGCCGGACACCACTGTCGGGCAAGCCAATCAATTAAATAGTTAATAAAATCTTTATTTAAAAATTCTTGAAGTCATTCCTTTTTCATTTTATTTCTTAAATAATAATTAGCGAACTTCCGCTGAGAAATCAATAATATCTTTGGCAATTTAAATAGTGAATAAATCCCATAATCTTTCCATAACCCGGTGTCACAAGTGCATGAGCAAATATCTAAGAATTATACATGTACTACAATACTTGTCCGGAATACAAACTGGACAAGGAATTTAAAATAAAATATAATACATCTGAGGAAAAGACTCTGCTGGCTGCAGGTCGTCTTCTGATGGTGCAACTCGTCTATGTCTCCAAGTCTGCCACATCACTGCCTCAAGCAGAGCCACTAGCTATGGAGGTACCTGTGGAATAAAATGCACAGTAAGTGTAGCATGAGTACGAAAATAACGTGTACTCAGTAAGTATCCCGCGTAACCTCGAAGAAATAGTGACGAGAGGTCAAATTTGACACTTTCTAGAGGTCAATTTTAATAAAATCCGGGGTGACACAAAGCATGGATATCATAGGTAATTTAATAAGTAAATGACAGGAAATAGAAACTTCTTTCACATTTGAAATTTTAAATATTCGTCATTTCAATTGACAATTTATAATTCCCAATCCAGTAAACCGGTATAAATCACAAAAAATACGCAACAATTATCATGCGCAAGAAATGCCGAGGGTCGACGGCGCGGACCAACAATAATAAAATGTGCACTGTCGAAGGGTCAAACGGATCGAACCATAGATGCATCTATTACCTCGCTCGCAAATCGATCATGCGATGGTCATATATAAATAATAGAGTTACCATGCTCGCGAATCATACATGCGACTCAGGTACTCATAAATACAGATATTCACACAATAAATTCACATTTTTATCAGGAAAACAGTTACTCAAGGAATTGATGAAATTCTCTTTTATGGACACGAAAATGGTATTTAAATCTTTTCTGGAAATTCATTTGCCAAGTTCGATAAGGTATTAAATATTATAAATTTATCAGTAAGGTTACAAGTACGACAATTAAAACATACTTTATCAAGAAAATCATTATCACAGAAAAATCAATTCTCTTTCTAGATGATTAAGGAAAATCAAACTTCAACCTTCTTAGGTATTCAGTAACTAATTCGATAATATTAACAATCTAATTTCATTAAAAAAATTACAAGTGCGACAAGTAAAGCATGCACAAGCATGATAGTAGCTACGCATGGACTCCCGTCACCTCGTGCGTATGTATCCCCCACAAATAGTAGCACATATTCGATTATTTCACCTATGGGGACAATTCCCCTTCACAAGGTTATAAAGGAGACTTACCTCTCTTCGAAGATTCATAACCGGCCTCCAAGCCCTTCCGACGACCAAAATTGATGCACAACGCCCCAAAATTATTCAAATAACGGGAAAACTAATGAAAATATACTCTAATACTTATAAAAATTAAATTTATATAAATTCTCAATTCTGCTCGAAAAGTTGACAATATTGCCCTCCGGCCCACGTGCCCGAATTCCTAAATTTTTCGAAGATAAAGATTACCCATGACTTTACTAACTCCAATACATAATTTATTCTTAATTTCATGCTCAAATTCGTGGTTAAAATCCAAAAATACACATTCTAGGTCTTTGTTCAAAAATCCCAGATCTCTACTAATATCCATGACCAAATCTAGGTACAAACTTGTATTTTAACTTGAGATGAGTAGAAACAACTTACCTTGACATAGATGACGAAAATCCCCACTTGAAGCTCTCCAAAAATCGCCCAACCAAGAGAAAAATGAAGAGAAGTGTCCAAGATCTCGGTTATAAAAATGCACACTTCCTCCAGCTCTTCCGCACCTGCGGTTACTACGCTCGTACCTGCGAGTCTGCAGGTGCGCCCAAACTATCGCACCAACGGCGTTCTCCTTCCCCAGCCTTCTCCACACCTGCGCTCCTTTGTTCGCATTTGCACCTTCGCAGGTACGGAAATATCCTCGCACATGCGCCCCTAGCCAAGCCAGCCACTCCCGCATCTGCGACACCAAAGCTGCACCTGCAGCCCAAGCCTCGCAGGTGCGGTCACACCAGACACCAGCAGCTTCAGCTCCTCCTCAACTTCAAATTTGATCTGTTAACCACACAGAATCCAACTGAGGCCCCCGAGACCCGTCCAATTACACCAACCTGTTCCAAACATAATGCGTACCTGCCCGAGGCCTCAAATCACATCAAATAACATCGAAACAATGGATCGCATCACAATTGAATCTTTATGAACTTTGAAATTTCCAACTTCTACATTCGATGCCGAAACCTATCAAACCACGGCCGATTGACCCCAAATTTTGCACACAAGTCACATTCAATATTATGGACCTGCTCCAACTTTCGGAATCGCATTCCGACCCTGATATCAAAATTTCCACTTCCGGTCGGATTTCTCAAAAACCTTAAAATTTCTATCTTTAGCCCAATGACTTCAAAATAACCTACGGACCTCCGAATTCACTTCCGATTGCGCTTCCAAATCTAGAATCACCATACGGAGCTATTCCCAGACTCAGAATCCCAGACGGACATCAATATCACTGAAATGCACTTCAACCCAGACTTATAAAATTTCTTCTAAAATACTGACTTCTACAAACTCCCGGTTCATCCAAAAACCGATCCGAACATACGTCCCAGTCCGAAATCATCATACGAACCTGCTGGAACCTTCAAATCCTGATTCTGAGGTCGTTTACTCAAAAATCCAATCTTAGTCGATTCTTCCAATTTAAGGTTTCTGAAATGAGAATTTTATTTCCAAATTGACTCTAAACTTCTTGAAATTCAATTACGACCACACCTACAAGTCATATCACTTAAAATGAAGCTTCTCATAGTCTCGAACCGCTGAACAACGCGCTAAGGCTCAAAATGATCGGTCTGGTCGTTACAGAAAGAGGATCTCCTTGCATCATTCCTCTCTTCCTTGGGAAGTAACCATAGCCCCCTCTATTCACTTTAATTGTGAATTTAGGGGAGGATACACATGTCATTATCAATTGAGTGAATTTCGATAGAAAACCATTACCATTCAAAGCTTCCTCCACAAACTCATAGCTCACTATGTCATATGCCTTTTTTAAATGTACCTTCATAAGGCATCTTGGTGAAGTTTTCTTGTTGTAGTGCCTTATCAAGTCATGATAGATTAGGATGTTGTGAATCATTGATCTCCCTTTGACCAACGACAACTTGATTATCAACAACAACGATTTCTATAGCCTTTTTAAGCCTGCTGCACAGTATCTTCGATATGCATTTGTAGATGACATTACAACAAGATATTGGCCTGTACTGGCTATCAAGTTCAGGAGCTTTGAATTTAGCAATCAATCCTATGTTGGTAGCATTTAGATATTGTAATAGTTCTCCAGCATGAAAAAAATTCACGAACTGCCTCTGTGACACTTTTACCAACAATGTCCCATGTCGCTTTAAAAAATCCACTTCCATAACCATCAGGGCACAGAATTTTGTTACTATCAGTTTTTAGAATTGCAGACTTCACCTCCTTGGTTGAAGCTGGTTGGAGTAAGCACAATTGTTGTTCCTCTAATAGAATTGTTCCATTTCTAAGTATCCCCCTTATTTCTTCCTCATGTTCCTTTCTTTATTCCTATAAAAACCTAATAGGATTCAATAAAAACTTTAGCTATTTATTCCCGATTGGTTTGCCATACACCATACTTGTCTTTCAATTGAGTGATTACATGCCTTAGTCTTCTATGCTTGATAACAAAATGGAAGTACATTGTATTATCATCTCCCAATCTAATCAACTTTGCCTTACTCCTCTGTTGTAAGAAAATCTCCGCTAAATAGGAGGATTGTCTAAACTTTTGATATAACTCCTCCTCCTTTTTCTGCAACTCAGTATTTATGAGATCAATCTACAGCTGGTTTTGTACTCCCTTCAATGCCACTCTATCTGTAGTGACCTCTAATTATGTTCCTAAATTGTTGAGAATTTAGCTCCTTTAGGCCTCTCATAAGGATTTTTAACATCTGTACCATTTGAAATATTTTATATCCATCTATTTCCATGTCTCATGTGCTTTTGAATTTCTATTTGGATGTAGGATGCCCTGACCAAGCATTGCAATATTGAAGGGAGTTCCTAGAATTTGTGGCAGCCTCCTCTATTTCAATGATAGTCGGACAGTGATCACTAATCCCCTATGTTAGACACATGTTAGTACTTGGTGATATGGTATCCAAACGTTCTTGGTGATGAATGCCCAATCTATTATGGAGAAGATTCTCTCCCCTTTATGTTTATCATTCCATGTGTATCTTTTCCCTTGATTTGGCAATTCCAATAGCCACATGTATTTATACAACTCCAAAACTTAGCCACCTCAGCCAGAGTAACTTGAATTCCACCACACCTATTATCCATTCTTAGCACAGAGTTAAAATACCATAATAACAACCATGGCTTGTTACAACTTATCTTTTGTGGAGTCAAACTGCTCCATAGCTCTCTTCTGCCTTCTCTTGTATTAAAGGCATAAATAAATGATACTATAAACTCTACTTGCAGTGGGATATATTTAACCTCATATGTTACCACCTGTGATGTCCTTACTTTTGGAATCATACTAAAATAGTCTGACCTCCATATGATCCATATTCTCCCATTATAGTGGGATCTAAACTTATTATCTACTGCCACCCCCCAAACACTGTGTTTTCAATTTGAGTAATCCTGCTACTTTTAATTTTTGTTTCAAGAAGACCAATCAACCCTATATTTTCCTTATTGGAAATGAGTGTTACCTCCTGTTTCTTATTGGGGGAATTCAGCCACCTAACTTTTCAATTGAGTAGTTTAACCATGTCTTGAGAGAGGTAGTGATTGACCTCCCTCATTCCCCACAACCTCCTTTTGCCCTGCTTTCGTTGCTTCTTCCTTATCAAGTACTTGAAATGCATATTTTTCCATTGTCTGTTGTTGTTGCTTTTGGTTTTGTTTGCATGTTCCTGGATGAGTGATCCACCCTTCATTTTGTTCCCTTGATGAATTTTAGTTACTGAACCTTCGCTTGATAGTGTCACCTGCTGAATTTGGTCTTTACTTTCCTATGGTGTATGCTTTACAGGTTGTTTGGCTTTTTGCTCCATTGGCTTAGCTCTAAATTTCACTTGATCTTTTGGTGCTTTATTCTTCCTGCAGTCTTCCTCAGAATGCCCATAATTCTGATAGTAGTTACACAAAGTTGACTTCCAATCATATACTCTCTGCTTGATTAGGATGCCTTTTTCATTCCTGAGCATCAATATGTCTGGTAAGTTTGAGTCCATTTCCACCTCCACTAGTAGTCGTGCAGCAGTCAACCCTATCTTTTCCTGTGTTGATCAACCATTAAAGGTCTACCAACAAGACTATATATCTTACTCAAGCTCTTAGGACTCCAATACTTGAAGTCTAGTCCTGGAAACTTAATCCATGTAGGCATCATATGTAGCTTCTCTCTCGTGAATTCCATATTTGCAGTCCACGCTTTCACTATGAATTCCTTGTTGTGGAAGTGGTAAATTCCCCCTTGGATAACTTCATTCATCCTAACTATCGAGTCATACCTGACCAATAATTCCATTTTTCAACATAGCTATTTTGTTAATTCCATACTTGGCCCATAGCCTCTGAATGTATCGATTTATCACAACAAATGGAGTGTGGACACCCAATACATAACAAGCCACAAAGTTCTTCCAAAATTCAATCTCGGATGAAATGTCATCTAATTTAATGTAAATTATTGGGGATTCACCATGCATTTCTGGTGCAACATATTCCAATTTAAACCCAGCATAATATTAGTAATATCAAAATTATCCCAAAGTGAACTCTTGTTCACTAACATACCTTCTTCCTCCTCTACTAGGTCAGCCAAGGATTTCATCCCACTGCTCGTTGCTCCTGCACTTACGCTACTTGTAGACGCCTGCACTACATTATTTCATTGTTGAATTGCTTGCACCTTGCTGGCCACATCCTCCTTTGTCACGACCCCAAATTCACAAGTCGTGATGGAACCTAACCCAGCCCGCTAGGTAAACCAACTAATAACTATCCAATTTCAACAATATTAACAAGACAAAAAAGTAAAGAAATTATTTGATTTTTATACACTTCCCAATGACTGTAGTACAAATCATGAGCATCTAAGAATAGAATTTACAAAGTTTAAATGTAATAATACATTGTTTGTTTGAAAAGTACATAAACATAATTTATAGATCTAGAGCTACCACGAACAAGGGGCAGCTACAACCGAGACGCAGGTACATCTTTGATCCAGTTTCCATCGAACACCGCAACATCAGCAGCCAACATCTGCACGCAAGATGCAGAAGTGTAGTATGAGTACAACCAGCCCCATGTACTTAGTAAGTAACAAACCTAACCTTAGGTTGAAAGTAGTGACGAGCTAACACAAGGTCAGGTCCAATACCAATACTCTACAAACAGTTCATAACAGCATAATACAAGTAATAAAAGAGGTATCTCAGAGGTAAAATTCTCAGCTCGTTCACAGTTCCATAAAATAGGCATGCTTTTCAAGTATCTCAGTGAAAACTCAAATATTTTACCGAAAATGCCAGAAATACGAGTCATTTCGAAAACTGTGATTTCTCCCAAAATCCTTTCAACAATAAGTAAGATGTTTCATTTTTCTTCCTAGATAACAAGTGAAATATACCTCTACATGCACAAATATAAATGCGAGTAAAAAGGTCATGAATGATGTGATACTATATAACATGAGAAAAAATGCATCTTTATGCATGTATGTCATGTGTGCATGCAAATGCCATGTATCTCAGAGATGAATCATGTACTCAC
>ML350797.1:0-107813 GCA_005239505.1 Nicotiana paniculata
AGACAAATCAAAACAGAGTCAAAATTTCCTCGGTTTGGGATTTCAATAAATAAATGGTGTCCCGGAACACCGTAAAAAGTCTGGGTGGCGACTCTGAAAACTAAAACAAATCCCAAAACCGAATAATGTCACTTTAATTGGAAAAACTTCCTTATTACCCCTCATTAATCCAAGGGGGGGGGGTAGTAGGAAAAAGGAGGTGTGACAGCAGCACCTTAGGATAATGCTCTAGGCTTTGAGGGACAGTCCGTTGTACGCTAAATTTTTGAAGAACGAGTTTTGGTTGGATTCAGTCACTTTCTTGGGTCACGTCGTATCAGAAGAGGGTATTCAGGTAGATCCTAAGAAGATTAAGGCAATCCAGAACTGGCCTAGACCCACTTCAGCTACGGAGATCAGGAGCTTATTGGGTTTGACGGGTTACTACCGTCGATTTGTGGAGGAGTTTTTGTCTATAGCAGCCCCTTTGACCAGGTTGACCCGGAAGGGTGCCCTGTTTAGATGGTCAGACGAGTGTGAAGCGAGATTTTAGAAGCTCAAGACAGCTTTGACTACAGCGCTGGTGTTGGTATTACCATCAGGTTCAGGATCTTACATGGTGTATTGTGATGCCTCCTGTGTTGGGCTCGAAGCAGTATTGATGCTGGAGGGTAGGGTGATTGCATATGCGTCTGAACAATGGCTGCCAACTCATGTGTGTGTGCCTAATTTTGATGGGCTTCGTGAGTTGATCCTTGGGGAGGCTCACAGTTCTCAGAATTCTATCCACCCGGATGCCGCCAAGATGTACCAGGACCTGCGGGAGCATTATTGGTGGAGGAGGATGAAAAAGGATATAGTTGCTTATGTATCTCGGTGCTTGAATTGTCAGCAGGTGAAGTATGAGCACCAGAGACCCGGTGATTTGCTTCAGCATATGGAGATTCCTGAGTGGAAGTGGGAGCGTATCACTATGGACTTTGTTGTTGGACTCCCACGGACTCAGAGTAAGTTCGACGCCGTTTGGGTCATTGTGGATAGGCTGACTAAGTCAGCACACTTCATTCATGTGGCAGTTACTTATTCTTCGGAGCGGCTGGTAGAGATTTATATTCAGGAGATCGTTCGTCTTCACGGTGTGCCCGTGTCTATCATTTTTTATCGAGGTACGCAGTTTACTTCGCATTTTTGTAGGGCAGTACAACGAGAGTTGGGTACACGGGTTGAGTTGAGCACATCATTTCATCCTCAGACGGACGGACGAGCTGAGCGTACTATTCAGATCTTGGAGGATATGCTCCGCGCTTGTGTTATAGACTTCGGAGGATCATGGGACCAGTTCTTTCCCCTTGAAGAGTTCGCATACAACAACAACTACACGTCAAGCATTCAGATGGCTCTCTATGAGGCATTATATGGTAGACGGTGTAGGTTTCCATTTAGATGGTTTGAGCCGGGAGAGGCTCGGTTGTTGGGTACATATTTAGTACAGGAGGCCTTGGACAAGGTCAAGATTTACAGGATCGAATTCGTACAGTTCAGTCCAGGCAAAGGAGTTATGCCGACCGTAGAGTTCGTGATATGGTATTCATGGTCTGGGAGAGAGTGTTGCTACGGGTATCACCCATGAAGGTTTTTATGAGGATTGGAAATAAGGGCAAGTTGAGCCTTAGGTACATCGGGACTTTTGAGATTCTAGATAGAGTGGGAGAGGTGGATTATAGGCTTGCGTTGCCTCCAGGGATATCATCAGTTCATCTACTATTCCATATGTCCATGCTCCGGGCCCGTCCCACGTGTTAGATTTCATCTCTGTCCAGTTGGACCATGATTTGACTTATGAGGAGGAGTCGGTAGTTAATTTAGACCGACATATTCGTCAGTTGAGGTCGAAGAGTTATCCTTCAGTTCGAGTGAAGTGGAGAGGTCATCCTGTTGAGGTCGCTACTTGGGAGTCTGAGTCGGACATGTGGAGTTGATATCCCCACTTGTTCGCCAGTTCAGGTATTTTTCGTTCGAGGATGAATGTTTGTTTTAGAGGTGGAGATTGTGATGGCCCAAAGGGTCATCTTGTGTTTTAGAACTCTATTTTGCGCTCTCTAGCCTTAAATATCCCAGTTTTACCCTCCTCGATTTGCATGCACAGTCTGTGCGTATTTCCGAAAAGCTTTTATGTGAGGAATTGAAGAAACAATGATTTTTGGCCTTAAAAAGGATTTTTAGTTGACTTCGGTCAACGTTTTGAGTAAACAGACCCAGGCCCATATTTTGAGGGTCCCGGTGGGTCCGTAGTAAAATGTGGGACCTGGGCGTATGCGTGGATTCTGTCACGACCCCAAATCTACCCGGCCATGATGGCGCCTATCGCGATACTAGGCCAGCCAAATCAATATTCAAAACATAAGGGATCTTTCATTTATATCATTTCTAAATCGATAGCTTCTAAAAATTTCGTTTAAGCATTTTTTAAAATGGGCAATGATGTACCGAATAATAAATACAACCCAAAATCGCGGAGTCACTAGTCATGAGCATCTAATGGTAATACAGGTCTGGAAAGAACCATAACACTACAATAGCAAGAAGGAGAAGGGCAACGCTGCGGACGCGTGCAACTACCTCGCAAATCTCCGTGAAATCTCTAGGACAATAATCAACTCTCAGTCAGCCCTAGTACATGAATCTGCACACAAGGTGCAAGGAGTAATGTGAGTACGCTAACTCAGTAAGTAATAAATGTAAATAAAGACTGAGAATTAAGGAACATATGAGTCCATGTCATGAAATCACAGTAAGTATAGTTTGCCTTCAAAACAGTGTACAAATCAAATCACCTCGCTTAAAACCAGATTTTTCAGTAAAAATCATCGGAAGATAAGTTTCCAACAGTTTCAAAAGTGTTTCAATGAAATTTAGAGTAAAAGTGATAAGAGTCATAAATGGGCCCTCGGGGAAAAACATGTATCATAAACTGCCCCTCAGACATAACATCACTCAGTACCAGCCCCTCGGGCAAACTCACAATCACTCATAATCAGCCATGCGGGATAAATCAAGAACAACCTCTCAGGCAACATCACATCACTCACTCAGGGTACCCGCGGTCACTGGGGGTATACAGACTCCAGAGGGGCTCTTACAACCCAAGCGCTATAACAAGGCATCTCGTGGCGTAAATCAATCAAGCCCTCGGCCTCATAACAAGCCACCTCGTGGCACAAAATCAATCAGTCCCACGGCCTCACAAAATCATGAATCAATAACGACATGCTGCGGCGTGCAACCCGATCCCATAATATCCTCAAAACATAGGCCCTCGGTCTCACTCAGTCAGAAACCTCTCAAGCTACTCGGGCTGCCAGTAAAACAGGGTGCTCAGCCTAAAATATCATTTATGCATCAAAACAGAGTAAATAAGACTGAGTTATGAAATCAGTAAAACATAGCATGAATGAGTACATATTTGAAATCAAAACAGTAAGGAAATATTAGTAAAATCCCCTAAGGGTCCAAACAACTTGGCACGATGCCCAAATACGGCATTCATCCCAAAACATGGTAATACCTTCTAAAAACACAAAATATCATATAGTTTTCAGTCAAATACGCAACATAATAGTTGCTACGGGACGGACCAAGTCACAATCCCCAACGGTGCACGCCACACGCTCGTCATCCAGCATGTGCGCCACTTCATAATAGTGAAACGATGTGAAATTTGGGGTTTCATATCGTCAGGACAAGTATAATCATTACTACCTCAAACCAGAAAAAATCCTAACCCGCGATGCGTTTGCCTCTTGACTCGACCTCCAATTGCTCTGAATCTAACCAAACCAGAGTTATATCATCAATATATGCTAAAGGAAAATAATCAAATTACATAAAAAAAACCGAAATTGGCCAAACTCGGCCCCCATGCCCACACCTCGAAACTCGATAAAAATCACAAAACTGGAATCCTTATTCACTCACGAGTCTACCCATATTAAATTCACCAAAATCCGACATCAAATGGAAATTCAATCCCCAAAATAATTTCTCAAGTTTTTCTCCCATTTCTCCCCAATTTCCCAAATTAAATGATGAAGTTCAAGACTAAATCATGGAATTAAACCAAATATGAATGAAGAACACTTACCTCAATCACTCTACTGAAAATCTCCTCCAATTTCGTCTTCTCCCGAGCTCTAATGAATTATGGAGTTATGGCCTAAAACTCTCATTTTTGAATAAAAACATTATGCACAGGTACTTTACTCATCGCGATCACGGACACACCTACGCGATCGCGAAGCAAAAAATAACACTGCCCAAAAATCAACCCTATGCGATCGCAGACAAGCACACACGATCGCGTTTCAATGACACTCAACAACACGCGATCGCAACCCCCTACACGCAATCGCACAGAACAAACGCCTCAGCCTCACTCACTCCCTTATCTTCTACAGGAACGCGAACCTCACCACACGTTCGCAAAGCACCAAGGCCACTCACTCACTTGATCGCATAGAAACACTTTCCCCTCAGCCCAACTAAGCCGACGCGATCGCATACAAGCCCACGTGATCGCATATAAGAAAACCAGAAGGCTCACACCAGCAAAATCTGCTACTTCCAAGTCCAAGAATTGGGTCCGTTAACCACTCGAAACATACCCGAGGCCCTCGGGACCTCAACCAAATATGCCAACACATCCCATAAACTCATTCAAACTTATTTGAGCCTTCGAACTACTCAAAACAACGCCAAAACACCAAATCAACCTCAGATTCAAGCCTAAGAACTTAAAAACTTCCAAATTCCACAAACGACGTCGAAACCTATCAAATCGCCTCCGAATGACCTGAAATTTTGCACAAACATCCCAAATGACACTAAAAACCTGATCCAACTTCTGGAATTCCATTCCAATCTTGACAGCTAATTTTTCACTGTCGACCGGAAATTGCCAAAATCAAGTTTTGGCAATTCCAGCCTAATTCTACTCCCGACCTCCGAATGACATTCTTAATACACTCCTAAGTCCCAAATCACCTAAAGAAGCTATCTGATCCATCAAAATCACATTCCGAGATCGTTTACCTATAAGTCAACTTACGATTGACTTTTCCAACTATTAAGCCAACTTAAGAGACTAAGTGTCTCATTTATCTCCACAACCACTCCGAACTCGAGTCAACTGACCCAACACAACATAAATGAGCTAAACAAAACAAAACAAAGAAGAAATAGGGAAAACGGGGATAAAATCTCATAACGACCGGCTGGGTCGTTACATAATCGAATTCCGAGGTCCTAGCTCGAGCTATGAATTTTTTACAAAAATTGAAAGACTGAAAAATTTTGATTTTAAAGAATTTGCTTAATGTTTGATCTTTTTGGTATCAGGCCTGTATTTTGGTTCCGAAGCCTGGTACAGGTCCATTGTGATATTTATACCTTATCTGCAAAATTTGGTGAGAAACGGAACTGATTTGACGTGATTCGGACCTTTAGTTGAGAAAATAGTAATTTTAAAGTGTTCTTGAGAAATCCATAGGTTTTGGTGCTAAATTTGAAGTTCTAGGTGTTATTTTGGCAATTTGATCGCACGAGCAAGTTCGTATGATATTTTTAGACTTGTGTGCATGATTGGTTTGGAGCCCCTAGGGCTCGGGTGAGTTTCGGATAGGCCACAAGTAGTTTGAGACTTGGAAAATCTGATGTTTCTGTTGTTTCTAGTGTACTTCCACTTTCTTCTTCGTGATTGCGAAGATTACTCTCACGATCGCGAAGGGGAAACGGGGCTGGAGCGGAGTTTCTTCTACGCAAACGCGAGGCGATGAAGGTTTTACCCTTCGCGGACGCGACCAGCCCAACGCGAACGCGGAGTGTTAGGGACCTTGGGAAGGGGTCAGTCATACCTTCTACGCGAACATGAGTAATGGTTCACGAACTTGAAGGACAAGGGGGCATAGCCTTCGCGAACACGAGGAGGTATTCGCGAATGCACAGGCCTTTGGGTTGCTGTGCTTCGCGACCGCGATAGGTCTCTCGTGAACGCGAAGAAGACTTGTCCAGCATTTTAAAAAATAATTCAAAAGTTGGACTTCTCCCCAAATTTCATTTTCCATCACTGGAAATCGACCTAGGGCGATTTTTGAAGAGGGATTTCAACACCAAATCTTAGATACGAGAGGGTTGGAGGTGAATTCTAGAGAAAAAATGGTACTTGAGCAATGAGTGGCATGCGGATCGAGGTAAGTGTCGTGTCTAACTTTGGCTTGAGGTATTAGGTATTAATTGACTACTTGCTACATGTTTGGTTATTGAGTACAATATATAGGTGAGGTGACGAGCATCTATGTGTTGATGTCGAGTCATAGCATGCGAGTGAGTCCTATTGTGGAATCTGTGTAGTCTCTAATCAACTTGTTCATGCTTAGCTTAGATAATTGTTATGTTGGGTATCTCTTATCCTGATTTACTGAAAATTGGTAAGTGTTGAGTATTGGCTCAAGGTTGAGCTTGATATTGTGACATTAAATATTAAAGTAAGACCAATTTATGATATTTCTGTCCCTCCGTGTTATTGATCTTTAGTTTGGTAAGGAAGAGTGTAAATCACAAAGGATGATTCCATGCAATGTTTGTGAGTGAGTGTTAATGCACGAAGGGTGATGTCGTTCCATGTTTGTGAGTGATAATGCACAAAGGGTGATGTCGTGCCATGTTATGTGAGTGATAATGCACGAAGGGTGATGTCGTGCCATGTATTGTGAGTGATAATGCACAAAGGGTGATGCCGTGATATATTATGAGAGAGTTAATGCACGAAGGGTGATTCCGTGTCGTTCTATTATTCATATGGTGAGATTGAGAGTAAAAGCACGAAGGGTGATGGCGTGCAATTTCCTTTACTGTTTTTACTTGTTCATTTCGTTTAAGGCATATTGATTGATTCTGTCATATCTCTGTTTCTTATTCCTTGTATTTTGAACCCCTCAGCATGTCCCCTTCCCATTATTGCCTGCTCTACTTCTTTTATTATTATTGTTGCTACTTGTATGATTATACTGCACAGGTTATATGTGGGTGACTTGTCCTAGCATCGTCACTACTTTGCCGAGGTTAGGTTCAATACTTACCAGTACATGGGGTCGGTTGTATTGATGATGCACTCTGCACTTTCTGTGCGAATCCAGTGTCAGTCCGAGCTGATTCCGAGCTTCGTTGTTGACTTCTTTATCCGTAGACCCAAGGTAGATCTGCCGACATCCGTAGATTCCTGGAGTCCCCTCTTATCTGATAATTTTACTATTTTTCTTTGGTTCATAAACAGTTGCATATGTTTTGTTCATCCAAATACTTGTAGATAAATCATAGTAGTCCGTGAATTGTGACTCCAGATCATGGATATATATATATATATAAAAAATACATATGCACAATGTTGTTATGAATTCCCGTTTCCTTATTTATTTATCATGTGTTGAATGGTAGTAATTCGCCGCAAGTTTTAAGATTTTATGTCGTGAATCTCTAATGTTGGCTTGCCTAGCAAGTGCAACGTTAGGCGCCAACACGGTCCCGATGATGGGAGTTCGGGTCATGACATTCTACGATTTAATTTTTGGTTTTTTTGTTGATAGTTATCTTAGGTGAATCGTTTCCCTTTTTTCATTTAGATAAAATAGTTTCCTAGGATTTACTTTGATTAGTGCATTAATTTTCTAGGTTTTACTTTTACGATTGTGCTTTTAGGTTTTTTGAACGTGTGTTTGTTGCTTTTGATGAAACTTCTATAAATTCTTCAGTGATTTTTGGAGACGTTGAAGTTTTTAAAAATTTTGAGAGTTAAATAGATTATGCTATTAAAGTGTGAATTTATGATACTTTTAGGATAACTTAATTCTAGGAGCTGAAGTTTTGTTTTGTGTTTTCTGTTTTGTTATATTTTTTATTAAATTCAGCATTATTTGGAGTTGAATTTGTGTTCTATATTTGTAAAAACTACAACATGTTTTTGCTGAAATTTTTGTTTTGTAATTGGTGAACTTCAGAATTTCTAGGAGCTGAAGTTTTGTTTTGTGTTTGGTGAACTTCGAGTAGGAGCTGAAGTTTTGTTTTGTGTTTGCTGAACTTCGAGTTTTTGCTGATGTTTTTGTTTTGTAATTGGTGAACTTTAGCATTCTAGGAGCTGAAGTTTTGTTTTATATTTGCTGAACTTCATCATTTAGGAGCTGAAGCTTTTGTTTTATATTTGCTGAACTTCAGCCTTCTTAGAGCTGAAGTTTTAACTGATTTTTTTTATAATGTTCTGACGTTATTTTTCCTATCTTTTTTTTTGAACAGATGGCATCTACGAAATACAAATCACCTACAAATCCTAAAGCACCTAAAGGTCCTAAAGCACCTAAAGCTGGTAGAATACGCAAATCTCCTTCAGTCCCTATTGCTCTACCTACGATACCAGGGGACAGATGCTATGAGTTTTGAGATTGGTTTAACTGTCGTACTTACTGGAACGGGAACCATGAATTGAAGCGTTATATTGCAACTTTCTTGACTCCTACACAATAGGAGAAGATGAATAATGGTAAATTTTGGTATATTATTGCTATGGAGAATTTCCATTGCAGCATAAAGTTGGTTCTTTGTTTAATTCTTTCTCCCATATTCACCAATGATCGAGACTCCAGTAGTTTCAAGATTTTTGGCCATAATATGTCGTTCAATCTTGAAGACTTTCACATTATGTGCAGTTTGAGGATGACAACACGTAATGTAAGAGCAAGATTCTGAAGCGCTATTTTGGGAAGTCTAAGGGTGTGACCTTGAAGGATATTCGAGATTATATGACCCAGAATAAAATTCTAAAGGATAATGTGAATTTCAAACACGTATGCGAGAGTGATGAAGATGGTGTGAAGCTTATGGATATTCTTGTTGTGGAGTCTATTTTGTTTGGAAAAAAGAATGAATCAACTGTGTCGGCGGAGTTTGCAACTATTGTTGAAGACGATAAGGCTTGTGTTGATTATCTTTAGGGTAATGCGTCTTATGAGAAGCTCATTACCTCAATGAAACATGCTTTGGACAACCAGGAAAAAAAGAATCCAACTGAGTATATTGTAGGTGGATTTCCATTTCCACTATGTGTTTGGTTCTATGAGTGTTTCCCAGATATTCAAGAGAAGTATTTAAAAGAGGACGATTTCCTTGATGCCCCTCAGGTTCTCAGGATGTTACGTTATGTATCTTTAGGAGAGCCTAAATTTAAAGAACTTCATAAGGATTACTTCAGTAATCATGGTGTAAATTATTATCTTCTATTTTTCCTTTTTTTATAGTTGTGTTAATATGTTGAGGTATCAGTTATATTTTATTTTCATAATATCTATTTTTGTATTAAACAGAAATATCGTACATTTAGGATATTGGATATAATTCCTACAGAAGAGGAAGTGAATTCATTGCATTTAATTGGACAATTACCATGCAGCCGTATTCGTTCAAAGGTACTGAATCCGGTTCCTTCAACTGGTGAATCACCACGTAGTCGGAGTCGATCAAAAGAACCCAATCGAACTCCTGTAATTAGAGAATCACCTCGTACCCATAGTCGTTCTAACCGTTCTACAACGGCGTTTGACAATGAATTAGTCAACACAATATGTCGTGTAAGTTTTGAGCTGAAGTTTTTGTTTTTGTGTTTTGTAAAACTACAGCATATCTTAGCTAAAGTTTTTGTTCTGTTTGTGATGAACTCCAGACTAGTAGCTGAAGCTGTGTTCTGTATTTGCTGAATTTCAGCATGTTTTAACTGAAGTTTTGTTCTGTTTGTGATGAACTTCAGCATTCTAGTAGCTGAAGTTGTGTCCTGTATTTGCTGAACTTCAGCATTCTTTAGACCTGAAGTTTTGTTATGGGTCACTATAATAGAGGGTAACGAGGGAGTTTAAAAGACATGCAGAAGAAGAAAGATGCATGATCGCGAAAAAAGTTGTTGAGGAGTTTCAACGGGATGAGCGATCTGCTATTGTGGATGAGGTTTTGATAAAAGACACGGTAAGCTTATTTATAGAGAAGTCTTTTTTTCTGCTAATTTTATTCAGATTATGCATTGTTAGTAATTTTTTTGTAGGAATATTTTGATGAGAAGTTTGAAAAGTTGTTTAAGTTGTCGACAAATCAAAAGGAATGGATGATGGCGATGCAAATTTTTATTTGATGAACTATCAACAATATGATAGGATGAACGACTCGTTCGAACCTCTATTGGATATTAATGTTGATCATGATCCACTGCATAAAGTCGCAGATGAAAATGAAACAGGTGAGGAAGCGGCTCTTGAAGGCGATGTTCAAGTATTCGAGGAAGTTCAACGTGTTGAACAACAAGTTGAAGAGGAATGTTCCAGTGTTGATAGACTGAGCAAAGATGGATATGATGAACAGTTATCAACCGAGAATGTAGGAAGGAAGAAATGTACAGATGATGAAGTTGTCAATACTGAAGAACATGCACCGTGTTGTGCTTTGGGTAGTGATATTACAAAAGTCAATGTGTGTGGCGATGGAGATGATGAACCTATTGGTACTGAAGAACTGACATCAAGTGATGTGTGTACCACTATTGGGAAAGGCAATCCGTTTGCGGACGCAATAGCTATTTGCCAAGAAATTTTAGGTTCAGAGACACAGGAAGTTTTCACTACAGGTATAAATAGCTATAGGAAACAATGTCTGGTGCTACCGGAAGTAGGAAGCTTACAATGGATGAAATTATGCAAAAGTGGGAGAGTTTGAAGTCTGATTGGAACAGTAACGTACCGAAAGCTTATCTTATGGAGAAGTAGGATCAAATAAAGGCTGATTGGGAAAGAATCAAACCACAGTTTTTTGTAGATGAATCATTCCAGAACAGGCTGAACCTTGAACGCAGTTGTGAATGTTATTCAACCTCGTTTGACAAGGTTGTCCGGTAGTTTGATTGTTTTAAGTTTCCCATCTGGGACGGCTATGCCAAGCTGCAAAACAGCTTGAAGAGTCTTTCTTATCTTATGGACAGAGTAATAGTTAAACAAAGTCAGCTGCGTGTTGAATTCAACAAGTTGAAGTGTGATCTCATTGGACTTTGTGGTCTTTTGCCCGAGTATCCGATAGTTCTCTCTGATTCGGATGATGATGAGTTATATTGAGAAATTGATTAGTAATGTTCTGACGATGGTGATGATGCTTAGTTTTTGTAATCCTTTTTTTATGTTCTTCTTCTGTGTTTTTTTTCAATGTTTTTATGGCTCTTCTTTTTGTTTTGGTGATGGTCGCGTTTTGTTAATGTTTATGTTGTTATATAAATGAAAATCTTATTACGTTTTTGTGAATAATTTTTTTAAATTTTGAAGGATGCATTCTGATTTTAATATAATAACAGGGAATGCCTAGATGATGTTTTTCTTCTTGGGCTGTTGTAAGTAGATCGAGAGGTCGATAGTATGTCAAGATAAAATTTCATGCCTTATAAGCTGAAGTTAGCATAAATAAGTTAGAAATTTGAACCTTTTTTATTTGAAGTTTATAGCTTTTGATAGTCACACTTTATAGGCTGTAGTTTTTTTTGCATACATTATCCCGATAATAGGCATATATAAAGCTGTAACTATATCTTTTAAGAGGAAAACTTATATATGCGGAAATTTTTTTGTTCATTTCATAAAACTTCACACAAAACATGCTTAAGTTTTGTCCAGCAGTCTGCAATTTTTGTAATGATTTTTTCCAAACTCAGAGAGAATATGCTGAAGTTATTTAGTTCATCTTCTAGAACTTCAGTCTAAAAATGCTGAAGTTTTGTCATACATATGGGTTTTTTTTTTTGTGTGTTAAAGATATGTATTTCACCTACAATTTTTTTCTCGTCGAAGCCATTGCATACTTTTTTAAAATGCAACCAAACCTGTAAACCGTGCAACAAAAATGAGTGGTTTGTACTTCAAGCAATATATAAAAGAGTATTTTTCAATCCATGAGCTTATTTTTTTATTTCTACGAAAACAATCACATTTCACATATATCATTCAATAATGAAAGTCTAAATTCAAACCAAGGATTATTGAACGTTGGAGTATTTTTCAGCGTGTTTCTTGGAATATGGATGAGGTGCTGGAGAAGACAAGTAGGTTGTTTTGTTATGCCCAATTTGTTTACAGCGACTGCATTTGGTAGACTTCAATGGTACTGATTCAGTCGCAGGGATATACCTCTTCTTTGTCTTCTTCCTTATAAAATCTCTACATCGAGAGGTTTTGTGATTTCAGATTCTATATTTTGTGAAATAACCCATAAATTTTGATCTCCCACAGTATTCACATGTCCTTCATATGTTTTGAATCATGTTTCCCTTGAATGCCATTTTGAGCAGTAATTAGAGTTCTGCAAATATCTCTTATTAATCGCAGCAATTGCGTGTGGACAGGGCAATTCATCAAATTGGAATTTCAAGCAGTCACAAGTTCTCTTCTTTAAGTCCACAATGAATTCCATTCCTTCACTATTTATTGTATACAACATTGAATCAAGGTTGAACACCTAAGAAGGAATAAAAAAGTAAAAAAAATTATATACTGTATTATTGCTTTAAAAAGAAAAAGTATGAAGAATTTTATATGTAAGCAGTAAATCACTCCAGCAGATATAAAAAGCTGAAGTGATTATGCATTAGTTAATTACTTCAGAGAAAACACGCTGAAGTAAATTCTGAAGTTAATATATATACTCACCAAACATTTTGCAAGCCAAGTTCATCTTCTAATTCATCTCTTCTTCTGCCCATATTGATACTTTGTGGAAAGTTTCACGTGCTTTTTTTTCTCCGTTCGTAAAATCACTCTCCCAACTTTTCTTGGATGAATCTAACATTCTTAAAATAGGCATCTCTCTCGCTTTTAGTAACACGAAATTCATTGATTCTACCATATTTGTTGTCAGCATATCATAACATCGTCATGGGAACCACGATCGAGCCCATCTCTCTGGAGGCTCTTCCATTATGTAATTGTATATTTTCTTTTCAACACTTTTGATTTGGGACAATAAATGATTAAAATCTTCACGTTTGTATGACCTTGCAGCTCTTTGAAAAAGATTTATTACCGTGGCTTTTACATGTCTTTGCTTTAAATTTTTCTCAAAATGATAGAGGTAGATACCATGGTGAGCTTCTGGATAAACTTTCCTAATCTCATTTGTGATTGATTGGTTTCTATCTGATAAGAAAATCAGTTCACGACAGACTTGATGTAACGACCCGATCGGTCGTTCCGAGAGTTTCAACCCTGTTTCCCCTATTTCTGCTTCATTATATGTGGTTCAGTCTTATTATGTTGTGTCGGGTCGGTTGGCTCGGGTTCTGAGTGATTTTGGAGAGAAATGAGACACTTGGTCTCTTAAGTTCGTTATTTAGCTGGAAAAGTCAATCGGAAGTTGACTTACGGGTAAACGATCTCGGAATTGGGTTTTTGTGGTCCGGATAGCTTATTTGGTGATGTTGAACTTAGGAGTGGGTTCAGAATATTATTCGGTGGTCCGTGGTAGAATTAGGCTTGAGTTGGCAAAATTAGGTTTTTTGCGATTTTTGGTCGGGAGTGGAAATTAGATATCAGGGTCAGAATGGAATTCCGAAAGTTGGAATAGGTTCATAGTGTTGTTTGTGATGTGTGTGCAAAATTTCAGGTAATTCGGACGTGGTTTGGTTGGTTTTGGCATCGTTGGAGAATTTTGGAAGTTTAGAAGTTCTTCGGCTTGAATCTGAGGGTAATTTGGTATTTTGATGTTGTTTAGAGTGATTCGAAGGCTCGATTAAGTTTGTATGATGCTATGGGATGTGTCGGTATGTTTTCTTGAGGTCTCGAGGGCCTCGTATGAGTTTCGAGTGGTTAAGGGATCATTTTGGCCTTGGTGAGATAACTGATCAGCTGCAGAATTCTATTTCTAGTTTCCTCTTTCACGTTCGCGAGGGAAACCTCGCGTTCGCGAAGAGTGTTTCTGAGATGGTGAGTTTTTATTTTACGCTTTCGGGAAGGAGAGGACGCAAACGCGAAGGGTAAGACAGTGTGTGCATCACGAATGCGAGTGTTGTGCCGCGTTCGTGAAGGGGAGTGAGATAGATGGGGACCCCAAGTTCTTGGTCTACGCGTTCGCGAGGTGAGGTCGCGTTCGCGATGTTGTGAGCTGGTAAAGCATCGCATTCACGAAGAAGTTGTCACGTTCGCGAGGAGTAAAGTGGAAAGGAAGTTTGGGTTAGTCTACGCGAACGCGAGAGGGCGGTCGTGTTCGCGAAGAAGAAAATCTGGGCAGCAGTATAAAATTCCAAAATCGAAGGTTTGAGGCTATAATTCCAAAATTCAATAGAGAGCTCGAGAGAAGGCGATTTTTGAAGAGATTTTCAGAGAGTTGATTTGGGTAAGTGTTTCTCACTTGGTTTTGGTTAAATTACATGATTATATCTTGATTTTTATCATCTAATTTGTTATTTATGGTGGAAAATCGGGGAAAATGGGGAAGAACTCTTGAGTTGGATTTTTAGGGTTTTGAATGAGATTTTATTATCGGATTGGAGTGAATTTGATATGGTTGGACTCGTGAGTCAAAATTTTTAGGGTTTTGAATGAGATTTTATTATCGGATTGGAGTGAATTTGATATGGTTGGACTCGTGAGTCAAAATTTTTAGGGTTTTGAATGAGATTTTATTATCGGATTGGAGTGAATTTGATATGGTTGGACTCGTGAGTGAAAGAGGTTTCTAGTTTTGTAATTTTTGTTGGATTCCGAGACATAGGCCCAGGGGTTGGGTTTGGCCAATTTAGGGATTTGTGATGTAATTTGATAATTTTTATGTGGGCTTCGTTCCTTTAGCATATGTTAATGATATAATACTGATTTTGGATAGATTTGGGGCAATTTGAGGCCGAATCGAGCGGCAAGGGCATCGCGTAGTAGATTTTTGCCCGGTTCAAGGTAAGTAATGATTGTAAATCTAGTCTTGAGGGTATGAAACCCCGGATTTCACATTGTTTTACTATTTTGAGGTGACGCACATGCTAGATGACGGGCATGTGGGCGTGCAGCGTTGGGGATTGTGATTGGTCCGTCCCGTAGCAACTATAAAGTTGCATATTTGACTTAAATTATATGATACTATGTGTTTTAGAAAGAATTTCCTATAAATTGGGCTGAATGCCATATTTGGGCCTTGTGCCAGAGCTGTTTGGACCCTTAGGGTCCTTTTTTGATTATCCTCTCACTGTTTTGATTTGAGATCTATACTCAGTCATGCTATGTTTACTGATTTCATAACTCAGTCTTTATTACCCCATTTTGATGCATATAAAATGTTATTTTTGGGCTGAGCACCCTGTTTTTACTGATAGACCGAGTGGCTTGAGAGTTTATGACTGAGTGAGGCCAAAGGCCTGTTTTTGTGAGGATATTTATGGGATCGGGCTGCACGCCGCAGCATGTTGTTACTGATTCATGATTTTGTGAAGCCGAGGGCTTGATTGATTTATTCCACGAGGTGGCTTGTTATGAGGCCGAGGGCTTGATTGATTTATGCCACGAGGTGGTTTGTTATAGCCTTTGGGATATAGGATCCCCTCTGGAGCCTGTACACCCCCAGTGAGCGCGGGTACCCTGAGTGAGTGATATGATGTTTTTCCCGAGGGGCTGTTTACGAGTGATTGTGAGGTATGACTGAGGGGATGTATATGAGTGGCAGTGATGTTTGCTCGAGGGGCTGTTTATGATTCATGTTTGCCCGAGGGGCTGTATACGAGTGATGTTTGCCCTAGGGGCTGTTTATGATTTATGTTGCCCGAGGGGTTGTACACGAGTGAGTTTTGTCCGAGGGGCTTATTATATTTTCATCATTTTTACTCACTGTTTTATCACTTCATTTGAAAACTGTTGAAAGATGTTTTAAATGGTTTTACTGAAACGGGATTTAAATGAGCTGAGTTGATTCAAAACCCTGAATTTAAAAGCCTGTTGTGTTCTACTGAGATTTCATGATATGAATTGTATATGTTTTATTGCTCGTCACTACTGCTCAGTCTTTATTTACTTTTATTACTTACTGAGTTGGCGTACTCACGTTACTCCTTGCACCTTGTGTGAAGATCCAAGGGTTGCTGGATATGCTAGTAAGTGTTGATATCATCCATCGTGGATATGTTGGAGTTACCAAGGTAGCTGCATGGCGATCGCAACCTGCTCTTCTCCCTCCTATCTTCCTATAGATGTTATTAGTTGGTTTCCATATTGTATTGGTCTTAGTATTATTGGACAGTTCTTAGTAGATGCTCATGACTAGTGACACCCTGATGTCGGGTTTTCTTTTCGCACTGTTGTTTTGATTTAAACACTTTATGAAGGTTTGTTGTTAAATAGCTTTAATTTTATTTTAAGAATGAAAATATTGATTGGTTTTGGTAATGTGTCGGTTTGCCTAGTACTACGATAGGCTCCATCACGACAGGGTAGTTTGGGTCGTGACACTTGAATTGTTTTTCTCATTTCCCCGAAGAACCAAATGTATGAATCATTATTTTCTGAATCTGCTACACCAAAAGATAGAGGAAATATTTGATTGTTTTCATCCTTTGATACAACAACAAATAGAACGCCATGATATTTTGACTTTAAAAATATTGCATCTACTGCAATCACGGATCTACAGTAGCACCAACCAGCTATTGATGTCGCAAGAGCAAAGAACATGTAAGCTTTACACAATGAAACACAAAAAAACAAATCATAAGGTGTGAAGTTTTTCAAATAGGAACATTTGATACTTCAGGCTGATGGTTAGTATTGTTTTGTGTACCGATTCTGCTCATCTTTTTTTATCCTAGTGTACGTCCCTGTGTTTCTATGCACCATCATGTGTAGGTATGGAGGAAGAATCTGGTAGTTCTCTTCTGGTGTTCCCCTTATGCAAGCAATAGCTTTTTGAATAGCTCGCCATGTCTTGTGATATCCAATGTCAATTCCAAATTTCTTTTCATTTCACTTTTTACAAAGGCTGGTGTAACCTCAATATTTTTATCTCGAACATGTTCTAAAATTTGTTCACTTATAAAATTTTATATAGCATGCTTCTAATCTGATTTTATTGCATCAACCGAGCATTCATGGTAGTTATGATATTTTATCACCCTGAAAAAGGTAGAATTTTTTATTCTACTAGCATGTACATTCCAACCATATTTCTCCACGATGTATTTCATCTCGTATCTCTTTGAACATAATCTAACAGCAATGGATTCAACTTTTTGGTTTATCTCCAAGCTGCAGAAAAATTTAGTCATGTTCTTCTTGTTCTCAAAAATTAATCCTACTCTTACTTCCTCAGGCAATGCATCGTGCCTAAGTATTTTACATGGTGGAGATTCTTTCAGCTTTCTCCTCACTCTTTTCCTTGATTTCATAGAAGCAGTAGAAGTTTCAGTAATTTCTTCAATTGTATCTGGTGTTATCGGTATAAATTCTATGTTTTCTTCATCTTCGTTTTGCTTATCATTGCAGAAGGTAACAAAAAACTTTGTTGAATTGTGTGTTGGTTGTCTATTTGCATTATTAGTTGTCCTTCTTCTTCTTGGTCCTCAACAAATTTGTATGAATTTATTGGAGCGGCGGATAATTGTTGAAGCATTCCATATTTTGAAGTTGTCGTAATGTTAGAAGGTTGTTGCTCGTTGTCTACTTCCATTATTGGTTGTTCTAGTTCATGTTTATAATCAACAAATTGTTCTAAATCTATTGTATATGCAAGAGATGGTTTGAATGTTGCAGATTCTTAAGCAGCTATACTGTCAAAAATGAGTTGTATTTTTTTTACGATAAAATGACAATTCTTGTTGGTTGAATCAGTTTTTAGCAAATGTATACAGGTTCTGAGTTCTTCATCTGAGGTTACAACCATCCTTTTGCTTGTATTTAGTTTGATATCAAACCAAATCTTTAGGGAATATTTGGTTGAATCAATATCTGTAACTTCAGTAATTTTCTTTAGGAAAGTATTGAATGATATTTGTTTATTAAGCAGAACAAGTTTTATATCATGATCCAAGTATTTGAAATCAAAAATCCACCTATTATTGAAAGTAATAACAAGGCAAATCGAACTCATCCTGCAGAATCATGTTTAGTGTCAAGTATTAGGAAACTGAACAAAAGAACTTAAGTACGAAGTTCATAAAAAATTCATTAGAAAATTACATACTACAGGATAAAAACTTAAGCACGTTTAAGCTGAAGTTTTAGAAAATATACTAGAACACTTCAGCTTGTTTATACTGAAGTTTTCAAAAAAAAAACTCATAAAAAAGTTGTTTAATGAAGGACAAAATTTAAGCACGTTTTGGTATGAACTTTTAGCAAATGAACTAAATTTAACTTCAGCATGCAGGAGAAAATTACATAGCGCAGGAGGAAACTTCAGCACGTTTGTCCTGAATTTTTTACAAATGAACTAAACAACTTCAAAATTTGAAGTTTCGGAAAAAGCTCATGACAAAACTATTGAATGCAGGATAAAACTTCAGCGTATTTTAGTGCTAAAGTCTTAGCAAATGAAAACGTTAGCTGGTTTATACTGAAGTTTTCGAAAAAAAGCTCATGAAATATGTATCAAACATATATCACACATGTATCTCACACACAACACACAAGTATACATAAATATATGTGTGATACATATTTGATACTAATATGATACATATGTGATACAAAAATAATACATAGTGTGATCCACATTTTTTTTTCATGTTCATCTTCCATTTTGAATTTTCAATTCAAACCACTTCAAAACTCCACCAAATCATCCCAGAACTGAGATTCAACCTCTAAGATATACCCAATATATTATAATAACACCCACTCAAACGAATGCAAAAAAATTGACTTTGTTTTGGTTTTCGAATAATTAATATATTAATAATACTTTATGAATTAACTAATTTTTATAATAAGCTACCAATAAATGGATGACCGATAGTTTCCCTTACTTTTTTCACATGTAATCCAACACTTGGACGTTTGAACTAATAATTCGAGCATTCAATTTACAAGAGAAAAGATAATGCGGTTGGTTATTATCATAAAATACCTTCCCTTCTATATGCTATAAATATAAATATAACTGGTCAACATAATCTGAATTGCTTTGACTTGAAATGTTCAAGAATTGTTAAACACGTGAACGACCCGACCGATCATTTTATTTTTTAGAACCCTGTGCCCCTAAATAATACTTCTCGTACTTACTTTTATTGACTTATGACTTGCGGGGATAGTTGATTCGGGATCTGAAAGAGTTTGAGTTGGAATCGGAACACTTGGTTCCTTAAGGTTGGCTTAAAAGGCCAAGTTTGACTTCGGTCAACATTTTGAGTAAACGACCTCGAAATCGGGGTTTGACGGTTCCAATAGGTTTGTATGATGATTTCAGACTTTGGTGTATATCTGAAACGGGTTTCGGATGATCCGGAAGCGTTTCGGTGCCAAATAGTGAAAATTTGATTCTTGAAGGTTTTTGAAGTTCTATAATTGTGGTTTGGAATGTGTTTTGGTGATATCGAGGTCCAAACGAAATTCCAAGATCAGAAATAGTTTCGTAATGTCATTTAAGACTTGCACGCAAAATTTGATATCATTCCGAGTAGTATAAATACGTTTGGGCAAGTTGGAAGTAGATTGAAGAACTTAAAGTTCAAAAGTTTGATTCAATTGCGTTTTAGGGTGTGATTCTTAGTTTTAATGTTGTTTCGGGCGTTCCGAAGGTTCGAGCGAGTCCGTCTTATGATTTTGAACTTGTTGGTATGTTTAGACGGGGCCTGGGGGGCTCCGGATGCCATTCGAACATCGCGCGAGTTGAATCCAAGCTCAAAATGAGTTGTTGGTGCACCAGTTCTGGTGCGACCGCACCTGTGATTGGGCAGCCGCAGGTGCGAGCTCGTAGGTGCAGGCGAAGCTGCGCAGATGCGGCCCAAGAGCTGAGCCCAAGTTCCGCAGATGCGGTCCCTTTTCTGCATAAGCGAAATCGCAAGTGCGTTCACCTGTCCGCAGGTGCGATCCTAGCTAGTCCTGCCCCTTTATGCAGATGTGGAAAATGGTCTGCAAAAGCGAGACCGCAGGTGCGGTTCATGCGCCGCAGGTGCGAGATAACTGGATGCAGTGAGGTTCTTTTAGAAAACGGGACTTAGGCATTTTAAGGGGTCATTTATTTCAACTTTGGGCGATTGGAGAGCTTTTGAGAAGGGGATTTCGACCTAGTCTTGTGAGGTAAGTAAATTGTACCTAATGTGAGTTTAATACATAGTTTATGGGTAGATTTTAACATGTAAATTAGTGAAAATTATGGGTTTAGAGTAAAACCTAGGGGTTTGACAAAAGTAAGATTTAACCACGAAATTTGTTATGGAATCTAGTAAAGGTCACATATTCTTGATCCTAAGGTTATGGGTGACGATGCCGTGAGGCCTTATTTCAGTGCGATGCCGGAGAGTTCTTATCGCCCACCAGTCATTCAGGGTTCCTCCAACGGGTATTCTGGTCATCAGGTTTCTTCCAGTGCTTATTTCAATGCCATGCCAAAGAGTTCATACAGTCCCCCAGCCATTCAGGGTTCCTCCAATGGGTATTCCGGCCATCAGGGCCAGTCTTCAGGGCAGCAGTCTATGGTGCCGAGAGGTTGTTATGAGTGTGGATATCCGGGTCACATGAATAAGACTTGCCCCAGACTTCGGGGCAAGGCAGTGCAGCAGAGTCATCAGCCTATGATTACAGCACCGGCTATCCGGCTGCCCAGAGGTGAAGGACAGGTTGGTAGGGGTCGTCCTAGAGGTGGAGGCTAGGCAAGGGGATTTCATCCAGCTACTGTTTATTCAGGTGGAGGCCAGCCAGCCGGTGCTCCATCCAGATTCTATGTTTTTCCGGCCAGACTAGATGCATTGGCCTCAGATGCCGTTATCGCAGGTATTATTTTCGTCTACGGTATAGATGCTTCCTTATTATTGATCCAGGGTATACCTATTCATATGTATCATCTCTGTTTTCTCATTTCCTGGATATTCCTCGTGAGTCCTTCGGTACTCCTGTTTATGTGTCCACTCCTGTAGGCGATTATGTGGCTGCGGATCAGATATATCGGTCCTGTGTGGTCACCTTTTGAGGTTTCGAGACTAGAGCGAACCTCATGTTACTTGATATGACCGACTTTGAGGTCATCCTGGGCATGGACTGGTTATCTCCTTATCACGCCATCCTAGATTACCATTCCAAACTGTTACTTTATCCATGCCCGTGTTGCCGATATTGGAGTGGAGGGGTTCCTCAGTTAGTACAGCTAGTCGGGTTATTTCTTTTATCAAGGCTCGATGTATGGTCGAGAAGGGTTTCTTGGCTTATTTATCTTATGTACGGGACACCACCGCAGAGTCTCCGACGATTGATTCAGTGCCAGTAGTCTGGGAGTTCGCCGATGTGTTTCCTTCTTACCTTCCAAGCATGCCTCCAGATCGTGATATTGAATTTTGCATTGACTTGGCTCCAGGCACCCAGCCTATATCTATTCCACTGTACCGTATGGCTCCGGAAGATTTGAAAGAGTTGAAAGAACAGCTTGAGAAGTTCCTAGCTAAGGGGTTTATTAGACCGAGTGTATCACCTTGGGTGCACCAGTGTTGTTTGTGAAGAAGAAGGATGGGACTATGCGGATGTGCATTGACTACCACCAGTTGAACAAAGTTACCATCAAGAACAAGTGCCCGTTGCCGCGCATCAATAATTTGTTTGACCAGTTGCAAGGTGCTAGGGTGTTTTGTAAGATTGATTTGAGATCGGGGTACCATCAGTTAAACATTCGGACTCTAATGTTCCGAAGACTGCCTTCCGTACTAGATATGGTCATTATGAGTTTCTTGTAATGTCCTTTGGCTTCACTAATGCCCCAACGGCGCTTATGGATTTGATGAACAGAGTGTTCATGCCTTATATTGATTCCTTTGTTATTGTATTCATTGATGACATCTTGATCTACTCACGTAGCCTGGGGGAGCACGAGCAATATTTGAGAGTAGTTCTCCAGACCTTGCGGGAACAGAAGATGTATGCTAAGTTCTCCAAGTGTGAGTTTTGGTTGGATTCTGTGGCGTTCTTGGGGCTTGTTGTATCAGGAAAGGGTATTAAGGTGGATCCCAAGAATATTGAGGCGGTTCAGAGTTGTCCTCGTCCTACTTCAGCGACCGAGATAAGGAGTTTCTTAGGATTGGCAGTTTATTATCGCCAGTTTGTGGATGACTTTTCAACCATTGTAGCACCTCTGACTAGATTGACCCAGAAGGGTGCCCCTTTCCGATGGTCCGACGAGTGTGAGGCGAGCTTTCAGAAGCTCAAGACAGCTTTGACCATAACACTAGTTCTAGTGTTATCGTCCAGTTCAGGGATGTATACAGTTTATTACGACGCTTCACGCGTTGGCTTGGGATGTGTATTGATGTAGGACAGACGAGTTATTGCATATGCTTCAGGTCAATTGAATATTCATGAGAAGAACTACCTCGTGCATGATTTGGAGTTGGCAGCGATCGTCCATGCTCTTAAGATTTGGAGGCATTACTTGTATGGAGTGTCTTGTGAGGTTTATACACACCACCACAGTTTGCAGCACTTGTTCAAGCAGATGGATCTTAATTTGAGGCAGCATAGATGGCTTAAGTTACTGAAGGACTACGACATCACTATTCTTTATCATCCGGGCAAGGCAAATATGGTCGCAGATTCCTTAAGCAGGAAGGCGGAGAGTATGGGTAGCTTGAAATTCATTTCAGCGGAGGAGAGGACACTAGATTTGGAAATTCAGTACTTGGCTAACAGACTTGTGAGGCTGGATATTTCAGAGCCCAGCCGAGTTCTTGCATGTGTCGTTGCTCAGTCCTCATTATTGGGACAGATCAAGCCTCGGCAGTTTGATGATACGCATTTGGCAGTTCTCAGAGAGATAGTACTGTAGGGTGGTGCAAGGAGGTTTCTATCGGCAAGGATGGTGTTCTGCGACTTCAGGGTCGCCTATGTATTCCTAATTTCGATGGCCCGAGGGAGAGGATTCTAGAGGAGGCACACAGTTCACGAAGTTCAATTCATCCAGGTGCTACGAAGATGTACCGTGACCTGAGGTAGCATTATTGGTGGCGGCGGATGAAGAAAGACATAGTGGAGTATGTGGTTAGATGCCTAAATTGTCAGGAGGTTAAGTATGAGCACCAGAGGCAGGAGGCCTACTCCAGCAGATGACTATACATGATTGGAAATGGGAGCGCATCACTATGGGCTTCGTAGTTGGGTTTCCACGGACTTTGCAGAAGTTCGATGCAGTATGGGTTATTGTTGACAGGTTGACCAAGTCAGCACACTTCATTCCAGTAGCCACTACTTACACTTCAGAGAGGTTGGCCCAGATTTACATTCGGGAAATAGTTCGGATGCACGGTGTGCCTGTGTCCATCATATCATATATAGGTCCTCAGTTCACTTCGCATTTCTAGATAGCCGTGCAGAGTGAGTTGGGAACCCGTGTTTTAGATCTCAACACAGCATTCCATCCACAGACCGATGGGCAGTCGGAGCGGATAGTTCAGATATTGGAGGACATGCACAGAGCATGTGTGATTGACTTTGAAGGGCAGTAGGATCAGTTCTTTCCCTTGGCCGAGTTTGCCTACAATAACACTTATCAGTCCAGCATTGAGATGGCTCCATTTGAGGCTTTATATGTTCGGTGATGTCGTTCTCCCGTCGGATGGTTTGAGCCTGGCAAGGCTAAGTTATACGGTACTGATTTGGTAAAGGATGCCTTGGAAAAGGTAATGTTGATTCAGGAGATACTACGCACAGCACAATCCAGACAGAAGAGTTACGCGGATCAGAAGGCGCGTGATGTATCATTTATGGTCGGCGAGAAGGTTCTCTTGAAAGTCTCGTCGATGAAGGGTATTATGAGGTTCGGGAAGAAGGGCAAGTTGAACTCAAGGTTTATACGTCCATTTGAAGTGTTGAGGCGAGTTGGGGAGGTTGCTTATGAGCTTGATCTACCTCCCATATTATCAGGTGTTCATCTAGTTTTTCACGTATCTATGCTCCAGAGGTACCACGCCGACTTATCTCATGTGTTAGATTTCAGTACCATTCAGCTAGACGAGAGGTTGGGCTACGAGGAGGAGCCAATTGCTATTATTGATAGGTAGGATCGCCAGTTGAGGTCTAAGAGGGTTTCCGCCATGAAGCTCCAGTGGAGGGGTCAACCAGTCAAGGAGGAGACTTGGGAGCCCGAGGAGGACATGCGGAGCATATATTCACACTTGTTCAGCACTCCAGGTATGATTCTAGACATGTTCGAGGACGAACGTTTGTTTAAGAGGTGGAGAATGTAATGACCCGAACGGCGGTTTTTCTTTCTAGAACCCCTGCCCCTAAATAAGACTTCCCTTACTTTCTTTTATTGAATTATTACTTGCGGGGATGGTTGGTTCGGGATTTGAAAGAGTTTGGATTGGAATCGGAACACTTGAATCCTTAAGGTTGGCTTAAAAGGTCAATTTTGACATCGGTCAACATTTTGAGTAAACAACCTCGGGATCAGGGTTTAACGGTTTCAATAGGTTCATATGATGATTTCAAACTTTGGCGTATGTCCGGAACGGGTTTCGGATGACCCGTGAGCGTTTCGGCGCCAAATAGTGAAAAATTGATTCTTGAAGGTTTTTGAAGTTCTATAATTGTCGTTTGGAACGTGTTTTGGTGATATCGAGGTCCAAAAGGAATTCCGAGACCGGAAATAGTTCTGTAATGTCATTTAAGACTTGCACGCAAAATTTGGTATCATTCCGAGTAGTATAAGTACGTTTCGGCACGTTGGAAGTAGATTGAAGAACTTAAAGTTCAAAAGTTTGATTCAATTGGTTTTAGGGTGTGATTCTTAGTTTTAATGTTGTTTCGGGCGTTCCGAAGGTTCGAGCGAGTACGTCTTATGATTTTGAACTTGTTGGTATGTTTGGACGGGGCCTCGGAGGCCCCGGATGCCATTCGGACGTCGGGCGAGTTGAGTCCAAGCTCAAAATGAGCTGCTGGTGCACCAGTTCTGGTGCGACCGCACCTGCGGTTCGTCAGCCGCAGGTACTCGCGAAGCTGCGCAGATGCGACCCAAGAGCGAAGCCCATGTTCTGCAAATGTGGTCCCTTTTCCGCAGAAGCGGGACCGCAGGTGCGTTCACCTGTCCGCAGGTGCGATTCTAGCCGGTCCTGCCCCTTTCCGGATGCGGACAATGGTCAGCAGAAGCGAGACCGCAGGTGCGATCCACGCGCCGTAGGTGCGAGATAACTAGAGGCAGTGAGGTTCTGTTAAAAAACGGGACATAGGCATTTAAGGGGTCATTTATTTCAACTTTGGGCGATTGGAGAGCTCTTGAGAAGGGGATTTCGACCTAGTCTTATGAGGTAAGTAAATTCTACCTAATATGAGTTTAATACATAGTTTATGGGTAGATTTTAACATGTAAATTAGTGAAAATTATGAGTTTAGAGTAAAACCTAGGGTTTTTATAAAAGTAGATTTAACCAAAAAATTTATTATGGAATCTAGTAAAGGTCACATATTCTTGATCCTAAGGTTATGGGTAATGATTTCTTTCAAAAAAATTTGGAATCCGGGCACGTGGACCCGAGGGTAGATTTTAGGAATCTTGTAATTTAGGGTTGGATAATCACTCTAATAGTGGAAGTGTGAACTTTGGAGCTTATATTGATTAGTTTTTACCTTATTTGGATAGTTTTGGATTGTCCGGCTCCGGTTTGAGGGTTTGAGAGCATTCTTGATCTCGGGAGTAAGCTTTGAGGCAAGGTAAGTCTCCTTTCTAACCTTGTAAGAGAGAATTATCCCCATAGGCGAAATAATTAAATATGTGATCCTAATTGTAGGGGGCTACGTACGCACGAGGTGACGAGAGTCCGTGCATAACTACTATTATGCTAAGTCCGGGTAGTCAAGGACCCAAAAGCATGCTTTACTTGCCATATTTGAAATTCTATTGTCAAACTAAAATTCTTAATTTATATCGAACTTGGCAAATGAATTTTTAAAAGGTTAAACATCATTTTCTTGATTGTTAAGGAAAAGTTGACATTTTCTTGAGTAATTGCCTTTTTGATGATTTCTTGATGGACTATTTGATGTGTTTATTTGTATTTGACTGCGACACATGTATGATTCGCGAGCGGGGTAATAGATGCATCTATAGTTCGCGCCGTTCGACCCTCCGGCAGTGCACATTTTATTATTTTGTTGGATCGGATCGTACGTCCTCGGCATTATATGCGCATGCTATTTGCTTGGCACTTTTCTGTGATTTTTAAACTGCTTTAAATGCCTTGAAATATAAATTGTCAATTGAAATGATAGAAATTTGAGATATATGTTTATGGAAAGACTTATCACTTCCTGTTATTATCTGCTAGTTAGCCTTGATATACATGCTTAGCCTCGTACTAAAATATATTGTCTAGCCCTAGTGAGTGTCAAGTCGACCCCTCGTCACTACTTCTTCGAGGTTAGACTGGATACTTACTGGGTACATATTGCTTATGTACTCATACTACACTTCTGTACTTAATTGTACAGGATCCGAGGCAGGTGCACCTAGCTATCCGTCCGGCACGCATTCTTGATACTTGGTCGAGATTCCACGGTGAGCTGCTCCCTTCTGATGTCGTTCAGCAGCGTGTTGGAGTCTCTTTTTTTTGTTATTGGTTGTCTATTCTGTTTCAGACAATAGGGTAGTTATATCCTTTTGTATATTCTACTGGATACCCACATACTTGTGACACTAGTTCCTGGCACACAAATTAGTAGACTATTCTTTTGGGGTGTAATCACTTAATTATGACTCATTTTGGTCATTTCAGTTTCAATTGCCTTAATTATTCGTTAGTTATTGAATGTTATAAAAATTAAGTTAATTAAGTGTTGAAAATATTTTGGTAAATTGATTAGAACCCATTAATTGAATAATATTGGCTAGCCTAACATCGATGTTGGGCACCATCGCGACCTAAACTAGAAATTTGGGTCGTAATACAATATCTCTCGTCCTTTATCAATATGAAATTTTCTTAGGATATTATATATTTAGATTCTCCTTTATTCAACATCCTTGCTCAGTCCGTTCCAATATACATGATCTGATCTGATACTAATTGTAACAGAAATCCACCAGTAAGTAATCGTATTAGAGGCGAATTCAAAATTTAAATTTTATACGTTCAACATTTAACTTTTTAATATTGAACTTATTATAATTTTTAGGTTTATTGGTTTAAACGTGATCATTTATTGTAATTTTAATAAAATTTTAACCAATAAATTTATGCTTCAAATCGAAAATTATGGGTTCAAATAAACTCGTGCTGCTACTCTAGTTCACTAGAGGTTTAGACTTATAAGACTTTAAAAATACGTTAAAAGTTATGTACTCGTTTGTTTAGTATATCCCCACATTTCTCTTGATAAGAAATTTAGATAGGATGTTAACAATAAAATCGGATAAACAAGAAAGTTACTATTTGTCATAATTTTTAAATATAATTATCTTAAATTATTTATCGTTTTAAAAGTTTAAGATAAAATAAATTATATTTTTTCTATTTTACGTTGTTGAAGATGAAAATAGTACATAAATAGAATAAAAATTTATTAAAAAAGATTATATATTAAGACATAAATAGAGGTCCAAAATCCTTTCTAATTAGTATTTATTAAGGGAGAAATATGACAAAGTTGAAACCAAACAATTTACAAATAATATGAGTAGAAGAAGAAGACCTATTCCGCGTCTTAATTCCATGTCGGCCTCTGAAACGCTAAATATAAGCGCCGACAGACAAAAAGGCTGCTGCTCTTTCACAGTTTCTTATCCTCAGAATTATTATTTATTATGAACATATGTATATCTTTTGTTTTCTCATTTCACACCATTTTTTTCTTCACTTCACACTTAGTCTCAATCAAATCAAAACAGGAACCGCCTTAGCTTTATTGTCTTCTTCAGTACTGCTCCACTTGACTCTTAATAAGAGTATATATGGCATTGGCAGCTGAGGTTTCTTTCATAAGCTGACCGACTCTTTATTTGCCGGCGCTTATTTTATTTATTACTTCAAATTAAAGAAGAGTTCTTTTTGTTTTCCCTTTTTATAATTTTCAAATCTCAACTTGTGGTGTTGTCTAAATCTCTCTCTATATATATATAGAACGGTCTGTTTAAGAAACTTGCATTGGTACTAGTTTGTTCTTGTCAACCTTGTTGAAAAGTACATATTGTAAACTTTTGCGTTTCTGTATTGGAGGTTTTGGTTGAGTTTTCTTTTTTGATTATTGCATGTGTATCTACAAGGTGGCGAATTCAAGAGATAAAATTTCCAACAGGAGGAGACATGAAGATGATAATTATAATGTGTTGGAATCGATGTTTTCGGGTAATATTAATAGGGAAGAGGAGATGTCTGTTATGGTTTCTGCACTAACCCATGTTGTTGCTGGTGAAGATAGATTGAATCACCAAATCTTGACTGATGAAAATGGTGCAGCTGAGAGTAATCTTGGTTCAGGTTTCTCAGCAGTTTCTTGGGGTGTTGGAGGGAAAAGAGGACGTAATGAAGAGCAAAGTGGCCATCATTTCTTACATTTTCGAAGTTCTGATATTAGATCATCAGGTATTTTTCCTTTCTCTTCTTTTTTATATTAATAGTTTGGATTTTCTTTTATTTTATGTGCGTGTTCAAGCCAGCCTCTGAAACAACCTCTCGCCTCGTGCATAACAAGAGCTTAGTGCACCAGACTACATGTTTCTTTTTTTAACGTTGCGTTCTTAGTTTAATTAAGTAAATAAAAACATGTTTTTTCTTAGCTTTTAGTTGAGATAGACTACATACTGATATGATATTAGAGCGGTCGAAAGTTCTCTAAGTTAAAGCTTAGATATTTAGATGAGATGGACGCACAAATATATAGTCTATGCTAATTTAACAGCTAAATGTAGAAATGAGAGCATAAATGAATTAAAAATTGCTTGATCTTTTCTATATGTGACGTATTCTGCATATTTCATTTAGTTTTATTGCTGTAGATGCCTTTGTTTTTTGTTTTGATTCTTATCAATATCTTCATCAAAAAGCCTCGCTGCTCGGAAACACCCAGTGCTGATCACACTGAGAGACACGAAAGCGCAGGCAACGCCAGTTGGCGAAGTGGCTCCCTAGCGGTACGAAATGATGATATCATCTACGTCCGTACCGCTCCTCGTGGAGTAGATCCCACGTCCAACCAAGTCTTTGACCAGGGAATGGGAGAATTCTTTGCATTTGAAACTGACAATATATAGTATCAAGTATGTAACTATTCACTATATTGATTTTTAGTGTAGTGTTAATGAAAGGTACTACAATATTGTTAGGTGAATGTGTACAGTATTGTACACATGTTTTCTCTGCATATCTTTAACACACTATTTAGGCCAAATCTTTGTCCTTAATTCCACATATAATAATGGCTGGTACAAATCTTAAAACTCAAGTCTCTTTCATAATTTGGCATATGGATTTTGAGGTACACATAACTAGTTCCACTTAATATATGAGTTTGTTATTTCTTTTAGTTATCATTTAGATGGCATGATAGTATATAAACATATTTGATCTCTCAGTATATAAGAGTTATATTCCTGAAATAAGAATCGAGCATGTCAGTGTAAGGAATTTTACATCATCGTGTCACCTTTACCTGCTACAATACGTAACATGTTTTATTTTCAAGATTATAAATCTCTCATTTTAAAGAGACTTCCCTGCATGCAGATATCATTTGGGTGACCTAATATTGTAAATTTTTTACGTGTCGTATATATAACTTAAATTGTTATGGTATATAGGTGGCGAAGGTACAAGCATTAGGACAATTACCAGCAGCACACCAACAACAGAAGCAACATTTATCTACACTTCAACAAATGATCATCAAAATAGCAGCAGTGATCAACCTAGTGGAGGAGATAATAATAATAATAATAATAGTCAAGCAAGAAGAAGATACAGAGGAGTTAGACAAAGGCCATGGGGAAAATGGGCAGCTGAAATAAGAGATCCATATAAAGCAACAAGAGTTTGGCTTGGAACTTTTGACACAGCTGAAGCAGCTGCTAGAGCTTATGATGAAGCTGCTCTTAAATTCAGAGGTAGCAAAGCCAAACTCAATTTCCCAGAAAATGTTAAACTCTTGCCATCTCCAGTATTATCTGATTCTCCAAATACACTTTATTCCGTTTCTTCATCGCCCGATCCAATAGTTCACACTTCTCTGTATCGTCCCAATTTTATTGCATATCCCCTAAGGGACGATGAGCCAATAGTTCACACTTCTCAGTATCGTTCCAGTTTTATTGAACGTCCCCGAACGGACGAGCCAACACTTCACACCACTCATCATCAAGCTTTGAACAGTAGTAGTACTGATCTAAATGCTCAAATTTTTACCAATGATGATGAGTTTCATAGGCTGCATGTGCCTTATTTTCCAAATATGTTTTTATCTCCTATTCAGCCAGATGCTAGTCAGACCGAACTCGTAACTGAAGCTCTAGCTCCGCTCCTGAGTAGCGATTTTCAAGGTGCTTCTAATTGGTCAAATTCGGCTAGTTATGATCATCCTTCTTCTTCTTCTTCTGGATAATATTATATATTGTACTTGAATATTTCATCTTCTTAGAAGATTTGACTAGTACATTAATTATATCCATCACATGATGTGATTTTTTTTAATGTATTAGTGAACAAGAATTGGCCAGCATTGTCAAAATTCACATGAGTTACGTGGATTAAGGTCTTCTTTTCTTTTTTGTTAGTTTTGGTGATATATTGTTTTGTTAGAAGTACATCAATGTACGTAATAATCTTCGAAATAAAATCCATGTAACCTTTTTGTTTGTGATGCCAAATTATAGTACAATTGTGATATTATATGCATGCATTATATGATCATGAATAATAATATACACATAGGCATCTTAAACCAAAATCAAATCAATACTAATGTTAATAAAGTATCCAATTCAACTGTATTATGAATGAAAATTGTGTTGGATATCTATTTTTTAGTTTTTCATGGTTTAGATAAAATGTATAACTTATTTTTCTTTTAGTGGTTAGTCATGTAAATAATAGCACTTATTAGTCGTAATTTTAAATTATGTTTGTTTTCATTATGGCTTATTGATAATATTTAATTTTATTATCTTTATTGTTGAATATTTTAGTACAATGTTATGACTCATCTCATATTTATATTATTTTATTTATCTTTTAGTGGTTAGTCATGTAAATAATAGTACTTATTAGTCGTAATTTTAAATTATGTTTGTTTTCATTATGGCTTATTGATAATATTATTTTATGTAATTTTAATATCTTTATTGTTGAATATTTTAGTACAATATTATGACTCATTTCATATTTATGTTATTCTATTGAAAAATTTCTTATATAATTCTGTCTTACTAGGATTAAAGAAATATTTGGAGCACAAATTCTACATTTTGTACTATGAAGACTTTTTGAAAAAAAAATCGAAAAAACTCAAAAATCCGAAAAATTCGAGAAAAATCGAGATTAAAAAATCTGACTTTTATTGGTTTAGTTTGGTATTTAGATTTAATAACTCGATATAATTAGTTTGGTAATAAAAAATCCAAACCAACCCGATCTATGTACATCCCTAATATTAATAACAAGATTTGAGTAATTCTTAATCAAGATTAAGATTTAGAAGTATTGGTCATACGAATGTGGTACCAGATCCAATAACGATGTCATTTTATTCATTGACTGATTGTATGACTCATTATTTCCAGTTTGAAGCACGTGCCCAAGTCAATTAAATACCAATTAATAATATTCTAGAATAATATATAGAAGAATGAAATTGTCAACCAAAATACAAATCATATATAAAAATCATCGTACAACTTCCAGTCTTCCAGAACTTCAAGAGCCTTTCCCCTGAAGTTTATTTTTTGGAGTATTAGTAGGGTCACAGCACCAGAGATTCTATTAGTGGGATCAACAACTTAATTATTATTTAAGAATAAAACTATCTGCAGGAGGGAAACTTCTTAAAAAGTTAACCTAAATAGTCGTACACTCAATTATTTAATACAAAAATAGACGACGGATATAAAATATGTGTATAATAGCATTAATCAATTTATAATTTATATATACCGATTAACAAAAGTAAACAGTAATCCGGATTACTCTTATGTTAATTCTTATCAAGAATAATAAACTAAAATTCATATATACTAATAATATTATATTAGAGATTTTACATATTTGCTCCCTTTTTTAAAAAATATTCTCATAAATGATAGGCTTTATTTTTATTTATTTTTTATAACTCCATTAACTAAGGGATTTCTCTACATTAATATATTTTTTACTACATTTCCTTTTCCCTCACTCTTCCATAATTTCTTTTTTCTCTTCCAATAACACTTACCCTAATATATCAAAGATTCTAAAAGAAGAATATCTCAAAAATAATTCCCTCTGTACAATGAGAATTTTAGTATTTTTTTTCTTTTTTGAGTTTAAAACTTTTTTCTATACAATTTTATTTTAACTCAAAATATATCTTTAATATATTTCAAGTATATTATATTGTTATAATTTACAATGTAAATATTTCATCAATATGTCACATGTATTTATACCACATATATAACTTATATATATACATCATAATATATTATTATATTGATATTATTCAAAGTATATTTGCTAGCATATACCTTACATAAAATTTGATCTAAAATATTAACATGCCACTAATATGTATATAGAAGAAAAAAATATGTCACATATACTGTTTATATACGGATAATTTATACAAATATGCATGTTATATTAGTGCAAAATATAAACGGCATATTAATAATATCTATTTAAATATAAATAAGTGTATAAATAACATATGCATATATACATGATTTTTCCTTAAAAAACACATGATTTATAATATACCACAAACATACATTATTTTTTTTTTTCACGAAATATATGTATTTTGTTTCCTTGGAATATACAAATATATAATTTTGCTAAGACTAAGTTGAATAAAAAGGTCCATGCATAGAAAGGAAAAAATTTCTTATGGAATGGATCGATGATATATATTTAAATATAAAGACGTATATAAACAACATATGCATATATACACGAATTTTGCTAAAAAAATACATGATTTATAATGTATATATACAACAAATATACAATATATTTTTTCATGAAATATATGTATTTTATTTCATCAGAATATAAAGATGTATAATTTTACTACATTACATTATATAAAATGGTCCATGTATGGAAAGGAAAAAATCGGTTATGGAATGGATTGGTTTCTAACGAAAACATAAAACATGTTATGGAATGAAGATAAAAAATAGGGAAAGATATTAAATACTAGGATTGCCTTTTTAAGCAGCTTAATTCTTGCTGATTTAAATCTGCTATATGTATAAATATTTTACTGCCATATTTGTTAATCATTGATTAATGCTAATCTTTTGTATTATATTTCTAATAGTGTGCTATTAATGAAAGTAGCCCTTATATATTATTAGACAAGTTTATGGATAACCATCGTAATATTTCATCGACAAATTGGCAATAAAGGAACTTTTGGCTGACGATAATATTTAAGCAACACAATCTTTGGGTTTCCCAAATGAGTGTTTAAATTCTTGAATTCTACCAAGATAATGTTAAGTTATGTCATCTAAAATTCAAATTATTGCAGACAATGTCAAATTAGGTATCACATTATTAAAAGAATTAACTCAAATAGCTGTTTACCCAACCACTTAAACTAAAAATAGCAGGTAGAAATATAATGTATGCATAATTTAAGTATTATGTGTGTATAGATAAGACTACTTGCGTAAAATTATATCATTTATTTTCTTTTGCCAGAGAAGTGACGAAGAGAGAAATGTAACTTGACGGGCGTGAGGCTTTCACAAAATTAAAACAACCAAATATGGCTGCAAGAGCAAAATGTGCGTCTCAATTTCAAATAAATTGAGATCAGCTATATAAATAATCACTAATATGTTCCCATTTTTGCCATGAATGTACGTTGGGCTTTGTTTTGACCATTACTTTCTCTTTATTCGGAAAGTGTAAGGTAAATATCAATCTAGAAATTGAAATGTAAAGAAAGCGATATCGCGCTAACTGTTTAACTGCGACTACGTTAAAAAATAATGTGAACAAATATAGATTTACTGGTATAACTTTAGATTTTCCTATCCCCTTTCGTTACCGGCATTTATAATGTCAGGTATATAATAAATTAAAAAAAATCATGCTGGAAGAGCTAATCACAACTTGGAGTTTGTCATTCAACTGGACGCCATACAGAAAAATTAAACATAAATAAAAGCCATAGCATAATTGATTCTCACTCTTTACCATGATTAATTAATGTAAACTTTTTCCTTCACATATCACTTAATCATAATTTACTAAATGATTTGGTCTAGATTTCGCGGATAAGTTTCTATCGTTAGTCACATGTGCCCCTTTTTACGCCTCCTATTTTTCATTTTCAGATTATTTGAATAAGAAAACAACCTCAGGAAGCAGGATGCAGTTGTCTATTCCAAACGCTGCAAAAAAATTCCTTCCCCTGCTACTATGCCAAGGCAAGGATATATTCTTAAGACTCTTTTTACGTAACCATTTATCATCATCTCAAATTCTAAAATCGGATTCAAAAACATGGAGGCACGCCATCAAAACCACACCTAGGGAAAGCTGCATTTTGAAACAAAACCATGGCTCTCATTCTCCGATCCTCTGAATGTGATAAATAACCAAGTAAATAAACATTAAAGAACTTGAGAACCTTCAGCATCAAACCTGGATATTTGTTGATCTCAATAAATAAATCATGCGGAGAAAACATTGATAAAGATACAAAGGGGTAAATGGGGGAAGAAAGTCGAAGCCTTGACACCGAGAAAAGCAAGCAGGCAGATCATGATAGCAGGAGGCAAGGTTGATTGCAAGTTTTTGTTCCTGCTGCTAGTCCTTAAAATAGAGCAACCCAGACTGCAAAAGGATTTCAATTTTGTCACATAATCAACTTCCTACCCGAATTGCTATAATTGATGTGAGGCTCTACCTGTATTCTGATTAGTCTTTCAAGCCTTTAATGCCGCTTTGTGCACCATTGTTTCTTTGTGGATTTGGTGGCAACTCTTCTCTACAAGGTCAAGCAGCTTCTCCAAATTAAAAGCCCATGAATTCAAGATGTCATTGCTATCTTTTGCCGGTTGGAAACAGACTACACCCATAGGTCTGTCAATCTTAGCAACCAATGCTTTTGATACAACCATTTCAGATAGATGCTTCTCGGCTTCCTAAAATAAAATAAAAAAGAAAGAACATTAGGGTCACCAGAAGAAATTTGTGCTAAGAGAGGTATAAGTTTCTGTGACGGCTGCAGTGTCTAGACAGGCTATGCTCAGTAGTCAGTAACAATGAAGAGAAAATTGAACGTGGGCACCCAGAGATTGGTTCAGTTCCATCATTTGAAAGTTAACACCACAGAAGGTAAAATATGAAATAACAAAAATATTGGAAACATCTAGCAGCTCACCAGTGATCAATGTTAACAGAATTTTATTTTACACACTATCACAGAGAATCACCTTTACTATTACAAAAATGTAGCACAAATTTCCCTCCATCAGAGCGCTACAACAGTGGTCTAAACTATCACGAACAGGTTCTGAATTAACAAACCCAGCAGCCTATGGATTTACAAAATCAAAGTTACATCGCTGTAAGGCACAGAGAGACCCAAGACTTGTAGACTCTTGGAGCCACAGCCTTTGCACTTAGTTTAGATCACATTGGCTTTGTAATAGCAGGCACCCACATCCCACAAAAGTTGAAGTAAAACATGTAGCTGTTGTACACAACACATGAATAAAATTTGAATGAGGAATAGCAATAAATTAAACATGCACCTGGATACTGAGGCACAATAAATCTGCCAGTCTCTTCAAAGTTATTCTCGAGTAGTATTTTGAGACGACAAGGATGTTCTGCGAGGAAAGAGTATTAGAAAAGTGAAACATCAAATTCAAGAGCAAAGTGGAGGACTGCAGCATAGACCAAGTTGACAGGTGCCATTATAACAGAATCAACCAATAGAAACTTTAAGCCTTCGGATATTACATGCTCTATAACTCTCAGTCTGAGATCTTCGGCAGCCTTGTCACCCAAAGTACCACCAGGCATATTCTTTTCATTTTCAAACTCATCCTTGAAAGTATTCCATAAAGCAGTCCATTGAATGACCTCCATGGTAATCAATTGCTTCAAAAGCAGCCTGAAGAGAAAACAGAAGGTTAATAAAAGCCATAACTTGACTTTTCTGTTTAGAGTTTCAATTTTGAAACGTCAATTTCAGAAAGTATGGACTTCAAAAATCCCCCAATCTGAATCATTCTGATATGCACTGGTACCGGATCTAAAAGTTGGCCCCCAACTCCCGGTTTTTTCATTTTTGTACCCCTACTCGACGGAATAAGCTATTAACAAACACTTCTGACCATGCTTATGTGGTGGTGGCGCAGCTTATGTGGCAATAGTGCACGCCAATCACACAGATAAGTGCAAGAATATGATTTATTTAGCTAAAAATGGTACTAAATCATTAAAAATTTACAATAAAAAGGAAGATAAAATATAAAAAAGAAAACAACCCCTTCTGTCACTCCTTTCCCCCGTCTCCCCTTCTTTTCTTTTTCCCCCTTCCCCTTCTTCCCCACCTTAAACCCTCTTCCACCGTGAATTCCATTCACCTGAACTCCCAAAAAGCTGCCGCCTTTCTTTCTTTTTCCTCTTCCCCTCTATCAACCCCCCCCCCCCAAAACCTCCAGCTTACTCTTCTTCCTTTACCCTCCCTCTCCTCTTTATTCATGTCCCCCACCTCCGCTAACTTCAAGGAAATGGACTCGAGGGAGCTCCGTCCACAACCACCTTTATATCAGAGGTTTCTTTGGCAGTGCTGAAAAAGATGGGGCTTTTTACTTCTCTGAGTCATCAATGGTAAAATTAGATGAAGAATTGTTGATCATGATGATGAATTGTTGGTGATGGAAATGGATTTTAAAGACACGTTGTTAAAAGAATGATGAGACGCGCGGAGCTATTGTGGTTGGTAGGGGGAAGAAGGTGATGAAGGAATGAAGTGGAGAAGTGAGGTTGGTACCGGTGTGGTGGCATGGCTGATCTTTAGAATAATGAAGAAGACGGTATTTAAAGGTGGTTTTGACAGGGCGGTCAGTGGGGCGCTTTGTGTATAGATGGTAAGATGTGAATTGAAGGTGGTAAGGACGGTAGTGCTAGAGGTCTTTGGCAGTATATCTACTGATGGAACCACCACCATCTTTCACATCTCTCTCTTTACCAGATCTGTTTTGGTAAAGAGAGGACGAATGAGATGAGGGAGAGATTAGGTTAAAAATATTCTGGTGGGGGAATAAGTAACCACTGTGAAGGTGAGTTGGAATATGAAGTTAGGAATGGGCTAAGAAATTGTAGTGGAAAATCAATGCAAGAAAAGAAAAAAAATTGGTGTTGATGATAGAAGAGGTGTCAAGAGGTTGTCCAGGAGGAGACGAAAATGATGGAGGGCGAAGAAGAAGAAGAGAGTGCAAAAATCAGAAATCTTATAAACTGGTTTTTACAAGTAGGACAAGCAAATTACACGTGTCAAACAATAAAAGGCCTTAGCGCATGACATGCTATCCTTGTCAACACAATTGAGGATCACACTCTGATGGAGATCACACTCTGATGGAGGTGTTTAAAAAATGTGTCTTGACAAAGTAGGAGTGTTAAAATGTGGAAAAAGAGAGTTGGGTCCGACTATAAATGCTGGTTCAAGGACAAGGTAATTGGGTATTCTGCCTTTCAAAATATACGGACTTCAAAGATCACCTAATCATTGAACGACTCCGATCTCCTTCAGCCTCAACATGCAAAAAGCATACTGCCTCGGTCACATTTCATGTGCATACTTTCCCCTTTGGTCTGACCCGAGGAAAGAATGATACCTTTTTATATTTAGAATTAATTTAACTTTAAACTTCTCATGTTATCCTTAGTGGGATGATTTAAAGCCACAAGAATGTTTATGGCTCGTTTTAGATCACAAGTTTCAAAAGTCTTTTTTCTTTCTTAAAACTCTGCACAGTCAACCACCGTCACATAAAATGGGACCGGGAGTATCAAGTAAGCAAACATTGCAAAAATGCAAAATCCAGTGAGCCAAGATTCTGAATTCTATTTTTCCAACCAATGTATTACATGTGATACGATTTGACTTGGGAGGGAGTTTAACATGCTAATTTGACACTTGTACTATAAATAGTAATCAAGAAATATTAAAATAGTTGCTGAAACTTCATTCGTTTACGGAACATAGGATAAATTTGTGAATAGTTAAATTCAAAATCCTGAAGTCTTTGAAACATGCAAAGAATGAGATTGTTGATGGATGGTGGCAACATCCTCGACATGCTGAATAGAAATTGCCATACAAAATTGTCCAGAAGGAATACAAAATATTTATTATCAAATAGTCCATAACCACACGAGTTGTCTACGGTTGCCAAAATTTTGAGAATCTTAACTCCACAAACCAAATGCAAAGATAGTATCTCCACATAGTTATTCCTTTTTTCCTGTTTCTATAAGTAGCATCAATAAACATACTGTAAGAGAATTTTCACATGAAAACCTGAAATGAGGGATTTCTGAAAGATTCTTGTCCTCCAAAGTCGAGTTATGAAGACTTGATTGCATAGGGTCATGGGGAGATAATACCAAATACCAGCAAATTTTCCTCAGAACCTGCATAAAATAACAGAGTTCAGCATGCTGATTGATCAAGTATTATCTGCAATAAGTCATCTTCAAGGTTTGGAATCTCAAATACAGCTGATGAGCTCCTCTACCTACATCTATCTACCCCTACGAGTTGGAAATGCTTTTAAAATAAAAAACATGCCAGCTCCATTAAGAAAATAGCCTCTTATTAAGATTCAAGTTACCAGTTACCAAAATAAAAAAAAGCTATCCATCCACAGATTTTTCTCCTAATATACCAGTTTCAAATTTCTTTCCTTTTTAAAGCTGTGTTACAGTTGTTTTTACACACAAACATTAGCATAGATGCCTGTTGTGCTCCAACATGTGCTTAAAGGTCGAGAAGGATCCAAGACCATTTGATCAACAAGGGTGGACTTGTAAGTGATAAAGCTTTCTTCTTTTATTCACACATGTAATCAACTTTATGACAAATGAAAAGGATGCCTACCCTCTTATCTAAAATATGATAAGGATGCCCTTCTCCCCTGAGATGAAGAGAGGCCTGACTAGCTGCATAAGGCTACAATGCCAGTCTCAGCTCACAATTACCATATGATACCAAAGAAAACTAATCATATTCCTTCTCTTCTTTAACCATTCATTTCCCAGAAAAAGAGAAGAAAGACAGAGTATGCCTCTATGAATTTGATATAATGATAGTTCCACAGCATCTTTACTTGACGTAGCAATTGGAATTTCATAGTGGGAAATTAATCCAATCATCCTCTCTTTTAAAGTTATGCAACAATAAGGTCTCTGTTTCAATAGCATTTTAGTTTTGTCAAAGTTGGTATCTGACATTGGTAAATGAATTTGATGTCACTTTATTTTGAAGTTGTGCAGCAGCACAATTATTATTTAATTTTTCTCTAATGAATTGCTCATGCACCAACAGTACATTTCACAATGTGCTTTGGATAATACGACAAGCAACATCTCGAAATTATAATGAAGTAGAAGGTATGCATGAAAAGGACCACTTACCGGTATCCACTGTGCAGGGTCTTCTTTCACAGAAGGGATCTCATATATAGCCTTATAACAACGACATATTTCAAGGTAATCGTTGCTATGTGAGTAATACCTGCACCAGAAGGAGAGCAAATGACTCACCAGTTTAAGATATTCAAATGCAAAGAACGATCTCCAACTGCAACAATTTGTTCATCTAGAGCTACATCATTCAAAATTACTAAGCAGGCTCTTTTAGGCCCTAGGATTGGTGATCTGCTAAATCAGCAGTCCTGCTCCAACCTAAAATTCTCGGAGAAGTTAAGGGCACAACATCATATATATATATATATATATATATATATATATATATATATATATATATATATATATATATATATATATATATAGCATAATTACAGTTCATCCATTTTTTTCTCCAAATAACTATTACTTGTGTTTACAGTTACATTTGCTAGCATTACATTTCTATTTTTACTTTTTCCCTATTGTCTTTCTTCCCTAAAGCCCAGCCTTTTAATTGCGCTTAAAGTTCCAACAGGCTTTGGAGCTTTTTTGCACTTTTCGTTTTTGACTACTTTGTTCAACTTAGGTGCCTAAAATTTATAGAGTTTAGATGATCACAACCACCTAATTTAATTATCATGTATTCTCAAGAAAACTGACACTTATTGAAAGGAAGAGCAGAGTATAACAGAACTATAATTGACCTCCTAAAGTTAAGTCTCCTGCTCCCAGTGAAATTTTATGGATGGAAATCCATTCATCATATAAACCAAAACAGAGAGAGCAAAACTGCCTCAAACATGCAGCTATGTGGAATTTGCTTTACTCTCTATTTCTCAACTGTAACAAATGCACAGATGTGTATTAATTCTTTGGATGAAAATATGAACCATTCTGCTAAAATTAATTGTTACTGAGAAAATATGGATAACATTCCCTTTAGGGGTCATTTGGTAGAGTGTACAAGAATAATGCTGAATAGGGTGTATTAGTCATGCTTGCATTGCACAATTTCTATAAGAATTGTTTGTTTACAAAAATACCCTCATAACCAGTCCATCACTTTATCTTTATAAAAGAAACATATGTTAAGGAATTTTTTTATATGAAAAAGGTTTAAAAAAATTATTTGATTTGTCTACCTATATTGTAGTATCGAACTGAATATTTATTTATAAAAAGGAAAATATGCTAAGTATTTATTTATTTACTAAGGATATAATTTTATTTCCAACATTCTTGGATTATTTCAAACTTGCATTAATATAATAATATATTTTAATCAAGCATAAATTTTAAAGGACAATTTTGTCTTCAACTAAACTAATGCATGCATTAAAACCCATTGCATTGTTAATACCATGGTTTTCTTATGCATTAGCTATGCATAGGATAATACCAAATAGGGGATGTATAACTAATGCATAGATTCAAAAAGCGTACCAAACAAGTTATTATTAATACACAAAGCTAATGCATGCATTATTTTATCTAATGCATACTACCAAACGACCCCTTAGTCCCTTGGAAGGGTAAAACACTAAAATTCCCATAAGACAACTAAAACATATACACAATGAGGATAATCAGAATTTTTATTCACGAAGCATGTCTTATCCAAACTCAGACGTAAAGGCGAATTATGTAGAGCAACTGTCAGCAAACATTGAAAATGAGCACATAAAAAAGTTGTCTCTTAAACACTAATATGTCCAGTCCAGATGCTACAGAAATCACCAAAAATAAGAGCAGAAGATGCAAGATTTAACCATGACTGCAGTTAACTATTCCAAGTTTTTCTAAAGAAATAAATAATACTATATTAAAATCCTATTTGAGTTTGCATAAATGAGCTGAATGCTTGATAGCGCAAAGGGTGTAACACTATCATCAAATCTAGAGAAAACAACTTGACACAAAACCCACATTTAAAACATAATCAGATGTACCTAATCATTAATTGATAGTAGATTTGCTTCAACTCTAATAGTGATGGAATATCTGCAGCAGGCTCCTCAACCACATTTTCACCCTCCTTTGGTTTCTTCTTTTCCTTAGAGGGATCAGCTTCAAACACTCTGGGATTGATCTTTCTTGAGAGTATTTGAGCACGAACATAATCTTGACGATCTAAGCATAGACGAACCTGCAGTATTCAGCATCACACAGTTGGTCCAAAGGCATGCTCTCATTTATGTTTGAAAAGAAAGAGTATCCATCACATACTTGTTCAAGAATGAAGGCTATCTTCTCAGTTTTTGCCATCGCCCCAAAAGTTTCAACCTGTTAGTTAAGCCATGGGCGCATTGTAAGTGAAAACCATCGAGAAAGATTTTTCTAGAAAGAAAAGGAACCCCACTGTTGCAGCTTGACGATTGAGCAAAGCAAAAAAGACCTAGAAGACACCAAAGCGAAAGTCACCAAATACTGACCGCAACTTCTTGCATCAAATCAGCAGCCTCGCCTATTTTTCCTTGTTCTTCGTTAATCTTGGCGAGTTTCTTAATCAAGCGAGCTCTCTCAATTTCGACATATATCTACATGCCAGATCACGGTTGCTCAGTAAGAGAGAAAAACAGATTGCAGCAATGTTTTTATGAAAATGAAAACATGCTAACCTTTCCAGCAGACACATTGTTAAGCGTCTTGATGAGTTCTATCTTAGTGTCAAGATCTGGTGTCTGGTCAATATACTGCATTGCTTGTTGGACCATGGCCTGTACAGCCTGCACAAAAACAAGAAAAACATCAAGCATGTTACTAGAGTATAAAGAGGACAAATGAACGCATAAAATCATCCATCAAAACTAGACGAAGTAAACCCTGAGGGGTAGCTCAACGGGTAAAGGCCTGGTCGCCAGTTCGAGCCCCCGCAGGGTCACTGGAGGCATTACAAACCGGTAGCGTCTCCAGGGCCCCGTGGAACTAACCGTGTGCACCCGCCTTGAAACAGCGGGACCCGGTGGATATAGCTAGTCGGGTTCGCAAAGCGATGCTCGGAAACCACGGCAAAAAAAAAAAAAATAGACGAAGTACTGCATTGCCTCATGTGTATATTTTTCACGGAAATGGCTCACTATATACATACAGGCCTCAATACCTAAGAATTTACTAGTTAATCCATCGTTGTTATCAAGGAGTTCGGGGACTAACCATATACTAAGAGTAATGAATTTAATTTACAAATAGAAAGCATTTAATATGCAAGAAATAATAACTCTTAATATTATATACAAACAAGGGAGTGGTACAGAAACATAATTTGAAATATAAAGACTTACATGACTACAGATGGAGAGAGGTTTCCCTTTCGGGAAAACCCCAAAAGACTTCTTAAAGCACAAAACTTATTCTTCAATTTTTGCAATTTTACAAGGTTTGAAAGGTGGAAAGTGGTTTTTGTCTATGTAATTTTTCTACGGTTGTTGTAGTATGTCTTCCGTCTTCATAGAACACTCAATTTATTGGCGTTTGCGGACTTCACTTCCGGACTTCATTTTGCTTAAAGAATCTTTCCTTTCTCTTATCAACGTGAAGTTTTCGGAATATGTCTTGCATTATTGTCCTTGAGTAACTGTAGGTCTTGCATTATTGTCCTTGAGCTACTGTAGGAGATGCCTTTCCATATAAATTGTCTTTCTCATTCATTTAGATGTCTTTTCATTGCATTATTGTGCTGAGCCTTTCTTTTGATTCCCAACTACTTTTCATCATTTTCTTTGCCTTTTTCGATCTACTTTTCGGCTATTATGACTGGGGTCTGCTTTTATGTGTCAAGATTGCGTAAGGCTATTGAGTCGAAACTCATTCCTGAATCATCATTTAGGTCTTGAGCAACTTGATAATTTAGATTATCGTCTTCTCCAGAGCTTTGTCTTGGAGATATTTCTGGACTGGGATGTAGCATCATATCTGTTAGTTGACAGTAATTTTTAACCTACTTAATTGGTCTGCGAAATTATTATCTTTTCCTTCAATATGTTCAAATGTTAAGTTATAGATTGATAGTATCAATGAAGTTCAACCATCTTCTTCTACTGCTATTCTTTTCATTTATTTTTTGGTGGAACTTAAAGATAGCTTCACAATCAGTTCTAATTAAAATTTCTAGTTTATTTAATATATATAGTCTAAAACTATTTAGTCCATAGATTACAGCTAATATTATCTATACTGCTCATATTCCCTTTCTCTTTATATTTACCGGTTTGGTAAGCAAATATTTTCTCTTCACTCTTACCACTATATTTATTGGGTTTGACTTTTAGAACTGCTCCCCATCCTTCAAAACATTCATCTGTTTCTATAATTAGATAGTTTGTTTCTAATGGCATATTTAAATCAGGAATATTTTTTATTTTGTCTTTAATTTTTTTACTACTTTAATATCTTCTGTATTAAAGTGTTTTTGTCCCGTAGAACCTGGCTTAGTATATCAAGGTCCTGCTATTTTGCCTACATCTTTTATGAAATTTCTAGCATAATTTACTAAAAAGCCTTTGTAATTCTTTAATATTATCTAGTTTGTCCGGCATTTCCAAGGCTTTATTAGCTATATCGGGTTGTAATTTAATTTTTCTATCCCCTAAAAGTACTCCTAAGAAATTTATATAATTTTTACATAATTCTAACTTCTTTTTATCCACGAATAGTCTGAAAACTGTTTGTAGGTATCCTAAATGTTCTTTAATATCTTTACTAAATACGTCATCTACTGAAACAAATCTTATTCTCCAAATATACTTTTCATTTTTCTATGAAAAATAGGTGGAGCTGTTTAATCCAAATGGCATTACTAACCACTTTCTTCATGCATTTTTACTTGCCAATATATTCTTTCCTTGTATTATATTTATTAACTCTATTTTATCAGGTAACTTATATCCATCTATTTTAGTATTATCATTAAGCCCCCAAGATTGAAGATAAGGGAAAAGGCGTTCAAGCCTCATCCTCATACACATATTTTTCAGACAATGTTAGGTAATCTTCAATTTAAGGCACATAGAACATACTAGTATGGACAGAATGTGGTTTGGGAAACATAATTTAATACTTTTCCGACGTCAAATATGTCATTCAGAGTTCTAGCATAATGTATAATAGATAGACCACAAAGATGCTTGATAGATAATTTATAGATAACATATAATAAAGAACACATTAAATATTTTATAGCAGCTCTAAATGCTCTGTGACGATTACAGACTAAAGCCAAGAGAAAAGGTTTAAATATTATGTGGGAAGACAAATGGTGTTTTTCAAACTTGGCTAGAAGTGTTAAGACTCTATAAAGAGTTAGAAAACCCTCTCTTTAAAGGTTTTAATGATTTTATTGAAGCATTAGATTATTCAAGGGGTATATTAGGACCAGTTACTATATTTCTCCAGCACTCGGACAAAACCCAAAAAAATCCCTCGATATAATATTCAAAAAGATACAGATAAAATAATGTTTTGTGATCATTGCTCATCAATGACTGAAGCCTTCAAGACACTAAATCAAAAGAACGAGATTTTGGTACAAGAAAAAGCAAAACTTGTGGAGAATGTGAAAGCATTAGAACACAGACTCCAGGCAGTAAAATTTGAGTTAGCACAATCCCATACTCAAATTGTCTCTCAACAAATCCAAGAGGTGGGTAATCCACAACAATTAAGCTCCCCATCTCAAAGTAAAATGGATGAGAAGGGTGTGCATTCCCCAATGAATGCAATAAAATCCATTGTATCGGATGGAGATACCGCTAGTCCGGTTCAACGGTAGCCGGTAAAGACTTATCAAATCCGTTTATGGTTGTCACTTTGCCAAAAAGTGAAGATGAAGGTTCATCAAGCCAAACAAGAAGAAGACTACCTAGAACATTAGTACAAGGAGAAGTATTGAAAAAGAAAAACATAATCTCTAAAAAGAAAAAAAATGAGAAAATCGAAGATGTAGTTGAACAAACATTAGAAAAATTCTTCCAAGATAGGGAGAAGCAAGACAAATATATGAGATATCTCCAAGACAAAGAGGGTGTTTGGCTAAGCTTATAAGTTGGTCAAACTAGCTTATAAGCACTTTTCGGCTTATTTATATGTTCGGTAAAGTTAAAAGTGCTTATAAGTCAAAAATAAGCCAAAAGCCATAAGTTGGTCACCCCCAGCTTATGAATTTTTAGCTTATAAGCACTTTAAGTTTGACCAAGATTTTTACTATTTTATCCTTAAAATTTTCTTTTTTAGAACAAAACTATAACATCGATACTCACTGCCTCAAGTATTGTTTCAACCTAAACGCCCCGCCTCTCCAAGTCTTGAATTTTCATTGACTATTTAAGATAAGCAAATTCTCTATTCCTTTGCATATTTGTATCCATGTGATTGTGCATTAATCTTTGAACTATATGTAATAAATGAGGACATATCAAATTTTTGGTGTATTGCTTTCTAAGTGTTGTGGTGATGAAGACGGTGTTTGTTGCTCTTCAAATATTTTGTCTTATTTAGGTTTATTTTTTACCGAGAAACTTTTAATTATTTTAACTTATGATTATATGCTTATCATAAAATAAATAATATTTATCATAAACATTATCTTATCTAAGCACAGTTGTATTTAAAATAAAATGACAAATAGAATATTTTGTATTTGAATCGATCTGGAATCTTAAATTTTGAGGAAATTACGCCCTTATAAGCATAAACAGTTATAAGGTTATTTAAGTCATTTTAACATAAAAAGAGCTTATCAGCACTTTTTTATCAAATACTACAGCAGCTTATTATTAATTTCAGCACTTGTATCCAAACACATAACTGCTTATTTATTAATAGCATGTTTGGCCAAGCTTCTCAAGAGGCCAAAAGTGCTTTTTTTCCCAAAAGTGCTTTTTTCTATCTTGAGGTGTTTGGCCAAGTTTTTTGGGGGAAAAAAGTACTTTTGGGAAGAAGCAGAAGCAGTTTCTGAAAAGCAGAAAAAAGTAGTTTCTTCCCAAAAGCAGAAGCAGAAGTAGAAGCAGTTTTGACTTTTTTTCTTACCAAGAATACCCTTAACAAAATATAGTATATATCAAAACCATTAAACCTAATACTAAGGATATTAATGTATAAATATTTCTTATTCTTTTTAGGATAGCTTTCTAATATATAGTGACTTTAGGGATGAATATTTTTATATTTTGTTGAATGATTTTTAATATATTTAACTTATATTAAAAGAATAAAGTACTTTAAATTTTATTTTCATATTTTACTTAAATAAAATGAAAAGATTTAATTATTGCTTGTAATAACAAATTTTTGAGATTATTTATTTATTTATGATATTAACTATTAAGTAAATCTATTCATGTCCTTATTCGTAATTTGATACTTAAAAGCACTTTCTGAAAAGCTTGGCCAAACACAAATTATTGCTAAAAGTGTTTTTCAGAGTGATTAGCCAAACACAAACTGTTTCTTTCCAAAAGTACTTTTTTTCAAAAGCACTTCACAAAATAAGTTGATTTCTCCAGCTTGGCCACACAGGCTATAAATCAGTTTCAACACTTAAAAGTACTTTTCAGCACCTAATGCTTCTTAGCTACTTCAAATCAGCTAATCCAAACAAGCTCAAAGCTTCTAAATTATCAAGATGCTCAAGGCCCAAATGAAGATTCGGGAATGAGTTTCGACTCAATAGCCTTACACAATCTTGACACATAAAAGTAGACCCCAGTCATAATAGCCAAAAAGAAAAGATCGAAAAAGACAATGAAAAGGACGAAAAGTAGTTGGAAATCAAAAGAAAGGCTCAGCACAATAATGCAATGAAAAGACGTCTACAGGAATGAGAAGACATTTTATATGGAAAGGCATCTCCTACAGTAACTCAAGGACAATAATGCAAAACCTATAGTAACTCAAGGATAACAATGCAAGACACATTCTGAAAACTTCACGTGAATAAGACAAAGGAAAAATTCTTTAAGCAAAATAAAGTCCAGAAGTGAAGTCCGCAAACGCTTATAAATTGAGTGTTCTATGAAGACAGAAGACACACTACAACCATTTGAAGAATAAGTTTCCTGCTTTAAGAAGTCTTTTGGGGTTTTCCCGAAAGGAAACCTACCCCGTATGTAGTCATATAAATCTTTATATTTCAAATTATGTTTATGTACCACTCCCTTATTTGTATATAATATTAAGAGTTATTATTTCTTGCATATTAAAAGCTTTATATCTGTAAATTAAATCCATTACTCTTAGTGTATATATATATAGGGCAAAAAGGAATAGCATATCCAAAAAGCCACTTCAAATATGGGATGAACAAGATTCGGGAGCTAACAAGAAACTCGAATATGCTGGCCTGATTTTCCTAAAACACAAGCACATCGGTGGTCGATGCCCAAGCATTTGTAGATGTTGCCACAATATGTATGTTCCCAGTCATGTTAAAAAAGGATCGTCCAGTGCACTAAGCTCCTGCTATGTGTGGGGTTCGGGGTAAGGACTAGACCACTTTGGGTCTTATGTACATAGTCATACCTTGCATTTCAGCAAGAGGCCGTTTCCATACTTGAACTCGTGACCGCCTGGTCACATGGAGACAGTTTTTACCGTTGTGTCGAGGCTCCCTCTAATTAAACACCAAGTGCCTAGGCCTCCCATGCTATGTAATTCAATGGTTCATACACTTCCTTGCATCCTAGCTCGCTGCATCTATAGGTACTTTGTGTTTCTTGTTCCAGTAAGAAAGTAGTACCCAGGTAGAAATTGTTGTTCCTAAGTTCCTAAGGCAAACACATCCAACACCAATAGACCATCCATGATCATTTAATACCGCAACTCCTACCCTCTCCAAGACAAATATTTAGGAGCACGGGAAAGATGGCTCAAAAGTTACACAAATAGAGCTATTGATCCACAATTTGGTTGCCGATATAGGATTCTATATTTGTATCTTGGTCGTAATTGACAGATTTCCTTGTATGCTCACCCCCTTACATCTACTTCTCTGTTAATTTGTTTGGTTCTTAATCCCAAGCTCTTCTTTTGGACCTCTATGCTTAATGTTACTAATCAAGAACTTTGGCCCTTCGTTAACCCTCTCCAAATACCTTTCCAAGAAAGCTCAAAGTGTCTTTATCCATCCCATGTTTCAATTAAATCCTAATAATTCAATTTTGGTCATTTATCTTCAACATAAATTGCTAGCAGATATAATTTTTGGGGTTTTGTTGTCACAGATCTATTGTCTCTGAGTCGAGGGTCTGCCGAAAACAGCCTCTCTACCCCCTCTTGGTTAGGGACCCTCCCCAGACCCCACTGGTGGAATTTTACTGGGTTGTTGTTGTTGTATCTTCAACAACCATAAATTTGGATACTACTTCTAGAAGTCCAGCAGCACACTAAAATATAGCATGTTTGGCCAAGCTTTTAAAATCAGCTTATTTTAAGAAGTGTTTTTCTCAAAAATACTTTTCAAAAAAATACTTTTGGTGATAAGCAGTTTGTGCTAAGCTAATTAATTTGAAAAGCACTTTTGAGCATTAATTAGCGTTTGGCCAAGCTTTTAAAAACTGCTTCTAAGTATATTTTTTCTCAAAAATGTTTCTTAAAAAAGTGCTTTTGGAGAGAAGCTACATTTTTCTGCTTCTCAAAAACTGCTTTCGTTTCTCCTAAAAAACACTTTTTTCCTTCTAAAAGCTTGGCCAAACACCTCAATTTTTGGAAAAAAGTACATTTGACCATAAAAAACACTTTTGGCCCAAGAAAAAGCTTGGCCAACATGCTAATAATAATCCTAATAAAGAATCGTCATCAAGAAAAAAAAATTTTAAAAGGGGATCACAAAAGAAGCCATCTCTAAGGTAGTTCATCGGTAAAACAGGAAAAATGTTGGTGCAACATGGCAATTGTAAATGTTTTTATAGATTTAGTCAGCTCATTACATGTTTTACAATGAACCATCTTGGAAGTATTTTCCTTACCAGCACTTTTTTATTGCTAGAACACATCAATATAAAATTTACTCTTTACTTATCAAACAAGGGGAAAATCCATCCAAAACCCTTATCTAGTAGTACTAGTTATGATTGTGAGCAGCATTAAAGTGGATGGAAGGAAAGCCAGTTTTCCGGTATCCTTTTGGGGGAAAAAATGAGGAGAGCCTTTCACCTTTTCTAAGTGGATCTCCAGCCTATCAAATTTCACTATGTTCAAGGAAGCATTCATAGGCAGTAACATACAGATGACCTTTTAAATCAAGCAAACTAAAATGTCAAGCACTACTCTGTCCTTTTGCATCTTTGATGTCCAAATAAGGGCAAGAATCTCACTTCCATTCCCTTTCTACCAAGCAAAGCATAGAGATAATCGTATACATAGAGAACATTAGCCCAATTCCCTCACCTCTTCTCCTTCCCTTCACCTCCTCCTTCGTTAAACAAATGTTACACGCTACATTGCAAAAACACAAAGTTTTAACTTACACATTATGGAATCAGCATGTCCTCCATGCTCTTTTCATTAAATTTACAGCAGGATCAACGAAGAACCTAGTCAACATATTATATCTCCGCCATATAATACATATTGCAAAAACAATTATATTCATGCACATGGACAACATGCACAAATCAAGAATGGTCTAAATTTGCTTATCGGAAAAAAATAACTCAAATGACTTTAGTAGTATGTTCAGAAAAACAAGTGTGAGAGAAGCAAAAAAGGAAAAGGTGAAAAGTAAATCCAATTTTGGCAAGTCTAAATACTAATTTAAACTGTTTTTCTCAACTCTTGCAAAAAAAGATTACTAATACATTTTCCTCTAAGTTCTAACCATTCCTAGCATCAACATCACAGTTGGGTTCATCAAATCACCCATGCTTATTTACTTAGTAAAGTACTACTCCATCAGTCCCAATTTAAGTGATGCACTTTCCTTCTAAGACTGCCCAAAAAGAACGATACCTCCTTATATTAGAAACAATTTCACTTTAAACTTCTCATTTTAGCCTTAATAAGATTAATTCATAGCCACAAAAATGTTTATGACTTGTTTTAGACCACAAATTTCAAATGTCTTTCATTCTTTCTTAAAATCCGTGTCCAGTCAAATAGAGTCAAATAAATAGGGACTAAGGAATTATATAGTAAGACAAAAGATCAAATCAAACTTTATTTGCGCGAAAAAGTCAAGATCTTTAGCTACAATCAAGTTCAACAAATTACGCGCACACAAACTACCAATTTCTAAGACTTTCTACCTTTTTACTTCACAAGTTCACATAATTTAGCAAATAAAACCTTGAATTTCAAATCCAAATTCATAGACAAACAAAAAAAAATTGTTTAAGCAAACTTATAGAATAAACTGATAAATAAATAAATATAATGAGATAGATAAGCATGCCTGTTTCAATTGACCACGGCGCTTAGACAAGAGAACAATCTGTTCATTTAAAGTATTCCAAGCACGAGCTTCGAAGCAAAGATGAAGAATATCTGTAGCCGCTTTTCTAGTTCCGGCGACATCTCCAGCTTGCCTCATCTGCTTCTCTACGTTCAAAAGCGCTTCTATTTGGGCCTCCAATTTCCCATCACCTTCCTGTAAACGCAAAAACAAAAATTCAAATGAATAAACAGAGGAATAGAACGAAAATTAAGCACGAAATATAGAAATCTAAAGATAATCGAACACTTACCATATTGAATTTCAGAGATTATTGGAGTTCGATTGAGATCGATTCTGAAACCCTAGAAGAGAGAGAGAGAGAGAGAGAGAGAGAGAGAGAGAGAGAGAGAGAGAGAGAGAGAGAGAGAGAGAGAGAGAGAGAGAGAGAGAGAGAGAGAGAGAGAGAGAGAGAGAGAGAGNTTTGAAGACTTCTAATTTTTACTTTTGAGTCTTTTTAAACTTATTTTCTGTTTTTTTTTTCTCTTTTTTATTCTAGTTTTCTTGTGGGAATAGTTATTCTCTGCCAAAAAAGGGCGATCTTTTAAAGAAAAAGGAACAGAGAGATTTCATTGTAGGCCTTATGATTCTCGAAAATACACTTTCATCCTGTTACATTACGTTGCTGCGTTATTGAAAAAATAGTACTAGTACTAAGGGCCCGTTTGGCCATACTTTTTTTTTGACTTTTTTTCAGAAAATTTTTTTTTTTTGAGAATCAGTATTTAGCAATGAGAATTTTAAATTTTAGTTGATATTGAATTTTAAAATTTTCTAAAAATTAAAAAGCTCCAAAAGGCTATTTTTAAAAAAATTTCACTCACAAAAATTCAAAAACAATTCCAATTTGTATTCGTGTCCAAACACAACTTTAATTTTCAAACTCTTTGTGGGATTAATTATTCAATGCGGAATAGAATTGTACTCAATTATAAAATTAATTAATCACAAAATTGCAAATTTTCGATGTAAAAATTCAACCAAATGTTGGATAAGATAATTCCACATCTAATCTCTGTATGGGGCAAAATATATTCATATTTAATGATCGAATGAGAAAGCGGCACGTGGAGCCGAAGATAGTCGGACCCGAAGGCAGTGATTTCGCTTGTCATCAGAGAGAATGATACTCATAAAGTCAAAATAAATATTTGTCATCCGGTAACATTCAATGAAGAATATTCTATAGCATTAAGTGCATGACCTGTTACAGAGAATATGGCATTGCCCACCGTTACATAATCTTCAATGGCCCTCATAATTGTCATTTAAGAAGGGCTTCATCCTAGGATCTTGCTCTCTAGATGTAACTATAAATAGTGAGCTCCATTATCATTACAAGGGGAAAAATTTTCTGACAAGCGTACACCATATTCTATCAAAAGCTCAGTAACACTTTACTTTATTGCTTATTTATATTGTCTTTACTGCCTCTAGAAGCTCTGCGCCCGGAACTAAGATATGTCATTTTACTTCAATTTCAAGGCTAAGTCTTACATTTTTATCTTATGCATCTCTTTTTTTAGATCAAATCGATTCACTTGTCTATAAACCACGTATAAATTCAATTGTACCGTTTTACGGATAAACAGTTTGGCGCCCACCGTGGGACATAGATAGTTATGTAATTGAATTGATCCCGGCATCTTTTACTAACTTATTTGAATATTTGTTTTTAGTAAAAATCATTAAAAATGGCATATAATGGTGTCAACAACACTCATAACATTGAGGCCCAAGTAAATCAGCCTCAGAACTAAGATTCCATTAGTGATACCCGCAACGAGGAACAAGGACACGTCGGTTCACGGCGGGCAATAACCACGACACATTCGGGAGGCAACCCTTGACGATGCTGAAGATGAGCATGTCGTGGAAACAGTAAGGATCCTGAGGGAACAACAAGAGGCCATTATAGGTCATCTCACGCGGCAGGATAAAGTCATGACGTAGCTGAAGCAGACGTTGTCAGGTGCTTCCAACAATGTGAATGGATGAGGTCCAGTTGCTCCTGGGGCTCCCGCAAATCAAATAACGAAGAGAGTCGACAACAACACCCCGAGAGGCGAAGTCGACTTTGACAAGACCGGGGGAGACGGTGGCAGACACGGTAACAACAATGAGAATTTTCCTTTAAACCAAACTTTGCGGTTTATGAGGGAAATAAACGCCTGAATGGATCAAATTTCGGGCGTACCACCAGTGCTAAAAGGGTCGGATTCAAAGAAGTACACACAATGGCCGTTCAAACCAAACGCGACACCAAAATTGATCCCGAAGCGGTTTAAAATGCCGGACGTGCCGAATTATGATGGGACTTCAGGCCCTTAGGAGCATATCACCACTTATACATCGGTGGTAAAGGGGAACGATTTGTGTCCCCACGAGATTGAGTCAGTCTTACTGAAGATATTCGGGGAGACCCATAAGAATGGATCCCTGACATGGTATTCACTCTTGCCCGAGCACTCCATAGACTCCTTCGAGATGCCCCTGGACTCTTTCATCAAGGCCCATACCGGGGCCAGAAAGGTACAGGCCCATAAGTCCGACATATTCAGGATTGCACAAGGAGAGTCTGAGTTGCTGCGAGAATTTATGACCAGATTCCAGAAGGAAAGAATGTTTCTATCTGATGTACCGGATGAATGGGCAGTTGGCGCATTCACAAAAGGCGTGAATCTGATAAGTTCCAATGTTTCCCGGAAGTTGAAAAAAAGTTTGCTCGAGTTTTAGGCAACAATATAGGAAGATGTTCACAACCGGTACAAATCAAAGATAAGAATCGAGTATGATCAACTCAGTTTCCCGGCATCAACCAAGGGCTGAGACCGAGAAAAGAATAAAGAGAAGTCAAGAGATGACTTCGACTCAGATCGACGGTCTTCAAGGGGTCAATTTTTACCCTATGAATGGTCTGATGGACACGGCAGAGGTTTTCGGTCGGCGGATAGATTCGCCACCGATAGGAGAGCTAATCACGGCCGAAATAACAGGACATTGCAAGAGGAGACATCGGGTTCTCGAGATTCCTCTTATCCCAGGATTTTTGAGTAAAACTTCAACGCCAGCGTAATGGAGCTGGTGTCGGCTATGAGGAATATAGAAGAGGCACAGTTCCCTAAGACAATGAGATTCGATCCCAGTCAAAGAGATCCAAATTTTTTGTGCGAATATCATGGGGCCAACAGTCATCGGATAAGGGATTGTCGGCATTTGCGAGAAGGGATGGTGACACTGTTAAAGAACGGCCATCTCAGAGAGATTTTTAAGTGATCGGGCTAAAAACAACTACGATCGCAATCGTGATAATGCGGAATCTTCAAAAGCAGGAGAAGATCCCCCGCGCTTGACAATCAATATAATTTTTGGGGGAAACGATATTAACACGGTTACGTTCTCGACGGAAAAAAGACGAAGGTGTCGGTGACTCGAGACTCCAGGAAGTCACTAAAGACGATGTTACTTTCATAGAGGAAGACGCAGATGGATTGCTACTACCGCGCAACGATGTGTTGGTAATTTCTTTGAATGTCTTAGATTTTAAAATTAAACGTGTTTTGGTGGACCCAGGAAGTTCAGCCAACATCATACAATGGATGGTGTCGGAACAAGCCAAGCTCACCGGAAGCATCATTCCGGCCACAAAGCTCTTCGTCGGGTTCAACCTAGCAAGTGTGATAACCCGAGGACATATTTTGCTGCCCACGAATGCTGAAGGGGTGATGAAGACGACACTTTTCGAGGTGGTGGACGGCGATATGGGTTACAATATCATCCTGGGAGACCATGGTTGCACGAGATGAAGGTTGTGCCATCAACATATCATCAGTTGCTTAAATTCCAACTCCCGGTGGAGTTAAACAAATAAGAGGTGACCAACCGACAACAAGAGAGATGAATGCAATATCAATTTCTAGTAGCAACGGTAAGGAGCATGCATTATAGCAATTACAGGAACCAACACCTACTCACAATCTGAGCGCAGTCAACATGGGGAGGGGGTGGATTCGTCGGAATCTTATCAAGTACCAATATTTTTTCAGGTACCAGAATAAAGGGACGCAATAGAATCCACGACGGAAGAACTCGAACAAGTCGCGTTGTTCGATAAATTCTTGGAGAGGAAGTTTCATTTGGGGACAGGGCTGCACCCCGAACTCAGGTATGGATTTATTGAATTCCTTAAATTTAATGTCGATTCCTTTGCATGGTCGCATGCGGATATGACAGGTATCCCGCCAGAAATGGCCGTACACAAGCTAAGCTTGAACCCCAGCAGCCCTCCGATAAGATAGAAAAACATCTTATTGCCGAGGTTAGAAACAAATTTGTCAAAGAAGAGGTAACTCGCTTGCTTGGCATCAGTTCAATCTGAGAGGTAAAGCACCCTAAATGGCTAGCTAACGTAGTAGCAGTTCCAAAGAAGAAGAACAAATTTGGCATGTGCGTAGACTATAAAGACTTAAATAAGGCGTGCCCAAAAGACTCGTTCCCATTACCAGACATTGATCAAATGATTGATGCAATGGTCGGGCACGAGTTAATGAGTTTCCTTGATGCTTAGTTCAAGTACAACCAAATCAAAATGAACCTGGAGGATCAGGAAAAAACTTCGTTTATCACAAACTTCGACACATATTATTACAATGTGATGCCCTTCGGATTAAAGAACGCCGGAGCCACTTATCAACGGCTCGTAAACAAAATGTTCAAAAGAACAAATAGGAAAAACCATGGAAGTTTACATAGATGATATGATTGTTACATATTTGAACTCATGTGATTATCTTAAACATTTGCAAGAAACTTTTGACATCCTAAGGAAGCATAACATAAAGCTTAACCTCGAGAAGTGTGTGTTCGGAGTCAGTTCCGGTAAGTTCTTGGGATTTTTGGTGTCACAAAGGGGGATCGAGGTTAACCCTGATAAAATCGAAGCCATCGAAGATATCCCGGACCAGCTAACAAGCGTAAAAGAGGTTCAAAGGCTAACGATGATATTGAACGCTTTGAGCATATTCATTCTCGATCGTCGAAAATATGCCATAATTTTTTTCACTTCTCAAAAAGAAGAATAAATTTGAGTGGACACCAGAATTCCATCATGCTTTGAAGGATCTGAAAAGGTATTTGTCAAGTCCTATGTTACTGTCAAAACAGGATAAAGGTGAACAACTATTGATCTCTTAGCGGTCTCGGAGGTTGCGGTAAGTGTTGTTTTAGTCTGTAAGGATGAAGGTATGCAATCTCCAATTTACTATGTTAGTAAAATTTTAACCGGAGCAGAAAATCGCTACCCGAATCTGGAAAAACTGGCCTAATCGCTCGAAAGCTTATGCCTTGTTTTTAAGTCATCTGATAGCTGCGGTGACCACTTTTCTCCCGCGGACTTCATAAACCGAACCTTCGGGTAGGTTGGCAAGTGGGTCGTCGAAGTAAGTGAATTTGACATAGAATATAAGCCTAGGATTGCGATTAAGTCACAAGTCTTGGCCGACTTCGTGGTCGATTTCAGTTTGGGCCTGTTACCTTTGGCTACCAAAGAGTTTGGACCCTATTCACGGACGGAGCTTCCAACATGAAGGGGTCCGGTCTCGACATAATACTAACCACGCCCTCGGGAGAAACCCTAAGGTAGGCCATAAGAGTTGTTCCTATGACTAACAATAAAACGGAGTATGAAGCTTTGATTGCAGGGCTCGAGTTGGCCCGAGGACTGGACTCCGGGTCATAGAAACCAAATGCGACTCCCAGTTAGTGGTAAATCAGGTCTACGGGATCTTCGAAGCCAAAAAAGAACACATGCAACAATACGTAATAAAGGTTCAAGCTATGCTCGCTCGGTTTCGGTAGTGGTTGATTACGCATATCTCGAGGGAAGAGAACGCATACGCGGATACATTAGCTAACCTTGGCTCGTCTACGGAAATGAAAGAATCGGACTCGGTACGGCCGTATAACTCATGCACTCGGTACTGAACGCATTCAATTATTATGATGTAAACACGACTAACTGGGTCTGGGATTGGAGAAACGAGATTATTGACTATCTAGAACATGGCAAATTGCTTGAATATCCTAAGGCTTCTCGGGCACTACGCACTAAAGCAACTCGATACAGTTTCAAGGGGGTCAATTGTACAGAAGATCTTTCCAAGGCGCGTTGGCCCAATGTTGGGAGCCTCCGAAGCTAATTGTGTTATGCGAGAAGTCCACGAAAGGATTTGCGGAAATCACTCAGGCACATATTCCTTATAATAAAATTAATTAGGCAGGATACTATTGGCCCTAGATGGAACAAGACGCCAAAGCTTATATCCAAAAGTATAATAAATGTCAGCACTACGCACCGTTGGTACATGTTACACCCCATGTTTCATACGTGAAAGTACTCCATAAGTAAATTGATGGGAGCTCGGAAATGAGAGGTTACATCCCGCATTTTCGTATGTTAAAGTTTCGTCATAAGTTAATCGAAGTAAGTTCGGGAATGAGATTATTTTGAGATTATAAGCATTATGTTATTTCAAACAAGTGATGAGTAAATTCGTGAAGGTGAGAGGGTAAGCAAATCAAAAAAATGAATTTCGTCAAAGTTTGACATTTTGAGATAAAATACGGTCCAAGCTATAATACCTCGTATTTATGGACTAGTGTCATACAAGGTACCTCATGACCTTATAGCAAGGTGTATAAAGTGTGTTAAAAGTGAGTAGTATTTTAAGTAATTTGAGATAATTCTTAATTATGTGGGTAATTGGTTAATGGAGGATTAACAAATTAATTAAGGAATTAAGTAGATTGTTTTTGGATAAGCCTTATAACCATTAACGTGGCAGCAAACCTTTCTCAAATAAATGACTCTTAATTCATTTGATAAGGTGCCTTATTTGGAGGCTAAGTCACATATTAGTGGGGCCCACACCCACTAAGGTATAAGACTTTTCTAATTCACAAAGAGAAGTGAATGAGAATTAAACAAAACATTACATCATTAAAGGGAATGAAAATGTTTTCTATAGATTCAGATGGAATTCTCCAAAAAGAATTCATGTGAACCTTTACAATGCTATTGCAACGTGAATTACAAATTCTAAGGGAGCACAATGCAATCTTTCTCAAGAATATCATATGGATTTTCCCCTACTTTGATCCGCCGTTACATGTTTTGCCACAATTAACGTGTGTTAGAAGGATTGTCAGGAGAATCGGCTCAGGCATGTTAAGTCTAAGCCCTTGCTTCAATTTGGAATGATCCCATAACTACATATGTTTGACAATGAGACATAAAGAAAAGTTCGTATTCATGAATTTATTCACATTATCCTAGTCTCGTAAGTTACAGTATTCTCCCTTATCGGGACTTTATATACAATTGAGTATTGTCTTCTTCCAGTCAAGAGATCAGAGAGTCTATATATATACATTATTACAATATTTTCACCATCATCGAGCTATAATCGATGGGCAGGCCCCTATTGGGATCAGATGGTAAGTTATATACCGAGCCTACTGTGACCGAGCGCCTATGAGCAAGCCCAGCATAGCCGAGATACAAAGCCTAGTATGGTCGAACGCCTATAAGCGACCTACTACGACAGAGCAATTATATATACCAAGCCTTATAAGGCCGGAGATCTATTTTACTTACTATATTGAGAGAGTTGAGTCAGTATCAGCAGGTAAACATATCTTCAGATTATCTTTGACTCTTAGTTACTTTCAGTTATTATATTATCAGTTCAGTTTCAGCTTTCAGTTATTCTGTTGCCTTACATACTCGGTACATTATGTCGTACTGACGTCCCTTTTGCCGGTGGCGCTGCATTTCATGTGTGCAGGTTCAGATAGACAGACGGGTAGACCTCCTCAGTAGGTGTTGCCCAAGTTCAGCTTGATCGGTAAGCTCGACGTCCTTCAGAGTTGCCGGGTCTAGAGTTTTATGTACATCTTATGTATATATGTATATATATGTTATGGGTAGGTCGGTGCCCTATTCCGATCACAGTACATCCATCAGTAGAGGCTTGTAGACATATCTTGTCAATTAGTGCAGTATGTTGAGCTTGTAGGTCATGTATGTATATTTTGTTGGTTTGCAGTTGTAGTAGTTGTGACGGCCTTGTTGGTCCATCTTTATATTGATGTTTATTCAGCGTTCGCAAATTGTCTTGCAATGTGGCACATGGCCAAAGTATGACATTATATGTACAGAGTCCCCTAGTCGCAGTCGCAAGTTGGTACGCAAGGATAGGTGAGGAACCGGGTGCCGGTCTCGCCCCTAGGTTCGGGGCGTGACAGTAAATCAACTAGCAGAACCATGGTCGTTCATGAAATGGGGAATGAATATCATCAGACCACTGGCCCCACCTCGGTAAGGCAAGATTTTTTATTTTATTTTAATAGACTATTTTTCTAAGTGAGTTGAAACATGTCCTTATCAGAAGATCAGCGAACGTGAAGTGGTAGATTTCTCGTGGGAGAACATAATTTGCATATTTGGGAGACCAAAAGAGATAGCTTGCGACAACGAACCGCAATTTATAGGTTCAAAAGTCACGAAGTTCTTTGAAGAATTGAAAATAAAAAGTATCACATAATCACCTGATCATCCTAGCGTAAACTGTCAAGCAGAATCAACAAATAAAGTGATTATACAAAATGTCAAAAAGAGATTGGAAGCGACTAAAGGTAAATGGCACAAAGAACTGCCAGGTGTAATATGGGCGTATTGAACAACGATCAAATCGAGCACGGGAGAGACTTCTTTCTCTCTTGTGTACGGAGCAGAAGCCGTGATCCCCGTGGAAGTAGGGGAACCTACCCTGAGATATTTTCGGGTAAACGAAGAAGTAAACAATGAAGCAATGCTAGTCAATTTGGATTTGCTCGATAAACGCAGGGACTTGGTGCATACAAGGATGGCAACCCAAAAACAAAGAATAGAGAGATATTACAATTGAAGGGCCAACCTCTGTTATTTCAAAGTTGGAGGCTTGGTTTTACGGAAAGTAACTCAGAACACTCGGGAGCTCGATGCGGGAAAGCTAGGTCTAACATAAGAAGTCCCCTACCGAATTTGAGTTGTCACCGAGAAAGGGTCATACGAGTTATAAAATCAAGATGGAGAAAAGTCGCCAAGCAACTAGAATGTGGCACACCTCAAGAGATACTATTGCTGATAAACATCATCTGTACTGAAAGTAAGTGTTGCACTCTTTTTCCCTTCATCCAGTTTTTGTCCCAATGAGGCAGCAACGGAAAGCATACTACGAAGGAAGCTTCAACAGTAGCAATAAGATCTTTAAATGACAAGGCACATAAGCAAAGAACCACTACGGAGCAGTTAGATTATCTTTTGCTCGATAGCACAGTTTCTACCGGAAAGTAAAGTTTACTATCAAACAGAGGTTACCCGACCGTTCACAAGTGCAAGCCACTTGGTGATTGTTAGATAATCTTTGGCTCGATATCATAAATTCCTGAGGGAAGTGAAGTTTGCTATCGAACTGAAGATTATCTAGCAATTCACTGATGGAATCCTCGAAGGAGCAAAACTTCTAGTGTTCAAATTTGCATTCTTCGGATTCGAACACTAGGGGGAATGGTATGAGGATATGGCAACAACGACTGCCAATTCGACCGAAATATGAAACCCTAAAACATAGTTGTATATTTAGGACCGGGGAATACGAGGTCAGCCCCGTAGAAATAAGTTGTACAAGTTAGCCGCAAGAAATGAAAATTTCCTTTTTACACAACGAATGATTATGTACTTTTAAAAATGGAAGGAATAAATTAAATTCCTTTTATTTATATCTTTTTTCTTGTCTGAATGATGAATTGATTTTATCATTTGAAACAAGTACTCCAAATGCTAGTGACGTAATGAACAGGATACGTCCTCTTCAAGAGCACCGTAAACATAAGAGGGCCCTCTTTTATGAAAACCCTCACGTTAAATGGTTGATTTTAGAAGAACTTATGCCCGAAATTCAAATGCTATCGGGGGAAAATACTCCTGAAACCTTGCGCAATCAGCCGTAAACAGTAAAACCTACACAAACACTTAAATGAAAAAAAGACGAAAAGAGAAAACTTGCGGAAATACTTACACAAAAGGACGCACGGAGAAAAACCTATACCACACTTGAATGAAACAATGTTTCTATTCACAATAAGTGTGTCGAACAACATAAGTACAAATATATGAGAAAGAAAAGAAAACAAAAACTAAGCTACTGCATCTCCGGAACCCGGAGGAAGAGAAGCATCTGCGCCCCTAGGGGAAGTCGAAGGATCCGCCGCCGGCTTAAAATTTTGGCTCTCATCATTTTAGCCTTCACCATCATCACCTTTCGGTTCTTCTTTCGTTCCTGAGAACTCAGAGCCGGAGCCAGAAGAGTCATGGGCATCATGCCGAGTTGGAAGACCTATTTTTGCAACTAACTCCAGCTCACGAGCCTTAGCGATTTTGACATCAAAGTCAATGACACCTTCTTTGGCCTCTTCAAAGGGTTTTCTCCTCGTGCTGTACATAGCATATGTTTTTACAACAATGAGGGAAGCCGCTCGGCGCTGAAGTTCTTCTTTAAGCTTGCTGACCTCAGCAGAGAGGTCGTCTCGCGCGAATCTCATAGATCGGAGGCTGGCATCAAAATCACAGACAATTAAGCTATAATTTTTATTATGCTCTAAGGTCTTCTTGTGCTTCTCCTCCAACCGGGCATGCTTTTCCTCGGCAGCAACAAGTTCTTCAGCTTTGGAGTTTAAGGCTACCTCTAAGTTATTCAATCTTTCAGTAGAGGCAACCTCACAATCGGATGCAACAAGAACGACATATGGACTTCAATCCATTTGGCCTTAGGTTCTTCAAATTGTGCCCTCAACGGGGCAACCTCTTGGATAAGGGTCAGTACTTCTTGCTCGCCTTGCTGCAACCGAGCCTCCAATTCCACGGCCGCAACAACTTATGATTCCAATTCTGAGAGGCGAGCAACAATTTGGTTCCGCTCAGCCAAAAATTGATCCCGCTCGGAGGTAAGTTCCTCCTTATCGCGAATCAGCCCCTGAAGGCCCTCAGAAGCAAGAAAGTTGGCATGCAAAACAAGAATGCAAATTCAAAACCCTGCCATTGCACAAATAGAAGAATAAAGCGGTAGCTTTTCACATACATATTACCCCGCTACAAGTTGTAGTAATAGAAGATATTAAATCTTTCCTTTATTTATAGTCTCAATATAACCAACCGCTTTCACAAATACTTTAGAAACTAAATAAGTTTCTTTAAGACCTACTACGATACAATTTATTATTGGTAATCAATTGTGTTTCTCCAAAATAATATAATAGCTCTTTCAGAGTTCTCAATTAATTTTGTATTATCATATATTCATCATCCATATGGTGAATATCTCTTTCAAAGAGAAAATTATACCATTATGGTCATGGTCAAAATTATATGCAAGATCCGTCTCTTGCATTACTGTTGTCTTTTAATAATAACATTACCAAAATATTTTGGCGTACAATAGGCATGTGACTAGTGCTCATTTATGCCATATTAATGACATTATTTTCTTATTTCTTCTCAAGCTTCCTTCTAGAGGTGAGTGTTGTATATCCATTACCACTAGCACGTTCATATTATTCGAAGAATGAATATGTATTCATAAATCACATGTTGTCACATTCACATCATGAATTGACCAAAATCATCTATATGTGCTTTATAAAATCCCATGTCAAATCGATGACATATTAATTTCATAGAATGAAGGATTATTTTGAGAATCCTTATTATTCTCATTATCATAATGATGATGACGATTATAATTTTGTCTATTGCCACGTCTACATCCATTGATACCTTCGCGGTAATAATTTTGTCTTCTTTCAGACTTATCACATATTGCTATCACATTCTCTCAAGGGGAATGAGAATGAAGCAAATTCAATTGGACGAGTTTCCACTTCTTTGCCCACAATCATACATGAATTTGATCATGGCAAGACATAGAAATTTTACCAATTCGGTTGGTTATAATTTCTTGAAAACTCTATAGAGTTATAATCAAAATTTATTGTCTTTGCTTGTATTTAAAATCAAATTATATAATTTCAAGAATTTAAAAGAGAAAATAAAGTAAAATCCTTACCTTAAATCCAGAATTTAATCATGAAGAAAGTTCATGGAACAATTGACAATCATTATGCTCAATCCCAAAGCTTCTACTCAATTGATTAGAGTCTCATGTTGATAACGTGTTATGAACAATAAAAGAAGAGGAAAAGTACTGCAGAGAAAAATAGAGATAGAATTCTTATTGATTGAGATGAATTACAATGGAATAGAATCCCTTTATTTATAGGGAAAAAGACACTTAGTCACTCATTAACAAACCCAAAAATCTCTCTAAAATATAGACATTCACCATAAATAAAATACTAGTTATAACAATTTCCATTTTTAAGAAGAAAATAATTGTAGTTGCGCCTCACTTAAACTTTCTTAGTCCAATATTATATAAAATAAAACTCGACAAAAAGAAAATGTTTATCTGCACTACAAATCTCTATAGTTTTTACTGGCATATAAAATCTCTAAGCAAAATAATATTAATATTAAGGGGGGGGGGGGGGGGGNACTAAAATGTCAAAATCTGATTAAATTCAATAGGTTTGCCAGCTTCAGAGTTTCTAACACAAATTATTCAAGCTTACCACAAACAGCTACTACAACTCAGCAAAATTTTTAACAATCAGACTTTTTCATAGAATAGTAAGGTTGCCTCAGCATCTAGAACATCTTTCTCAGAAACACTATGCACGTCGGTGTCTGAGATGCAAAACCACTGATCAACAGCAGATCCCAGTAGTCCTGCAGGATAGTCTTCGCTTATTTTTGCTGTCACTCGTCTGTAAACAGTGTAATGCCCGCTACCAACTCTTCCAAAGTGCTGCACCACAGAGGCTAGTCGGTACTTGTGATGTTCGGTTAGTGTTATTGGGGAAGCTTCACGCTGCAACGCAAAAGATAGAGGAACAACATCGAGTGAGATTCATACTGAGTGGATGTAACTAAGCTAGATAAACATGAAACTAGATTGCTGGGAGGTTTTTATGTACATATTTGTTCATCATGAAGCTAAAATCCTGATAGCAAATAGCGATGTAATCCAAAGCTCATTTCAGTATAGGGAATTAAACGCACAATAACAGACCTTAGTAAAAACTGTACAAACACAAAACACATTAGTCTCTATCTGTTCGCACGAGGTTAGTACTGTAAGGAGACATCATGGTGTTCTGTTTGATCCTTACAATGTGACTATGTTTGGTTCAACAAGGGGTGCGGAACTGTTATGGAGGGAGTGGACGAGTAAAATGAACACGAAACAACAGAGCATAACAAGGAAAACAATGTCTCCCTACTTCTAAGTTAGTCTCCGTCAGTACCTAAGAAGCTAGTACTGTAATTAGACATAGTTAAATTCTGGTTTGGTCCTTAAAATATGACACTTAGCTTCAAATGAAGTTAAGAAACTCCGGGACCAGATGGGAAGAAGTGATCAATAACCGTCTACTAGTTTCCTTTTGAAAAGCTTTTTATGACTAATCGTGAATCAAGAGATTCACAAACTTTTTGTCCAATGACAAGGATGGTATGTCTGATGCTCTCTACTATGCCTAATCTCTAGCATGTTGGGGTTAGCTATTTGAATCCTCACTGTCCATGTCGCTCCTTAAATTATCTACATAGTTTCTTTCTCCATTAGTTCCTCAGAATATCACAAAGTTTAAATGGAGCAACATGGACAATGAGGATTCAAATAGCCAGCCCCAACTTGCAACGGGTTGAAGCGTAGTTGTTGTATTCCTCAGACTATCACAAGATTGGAGTATAAACACAGTGATTAATTAGCAACAAGCCTCACATCCTGAGTTGAGATTTTCTGGACGGCAAGCATGAGATATGAGTACTTTACTCAGGAAAAGTACTACTTGAAAGTTTCCCTCCAGCGATAGAGATCCCACTACCAACTTAAAGCTACACAGCACAAACTCACTTCGAGAGTAGGTGGTCATGGAATGGATAGAATCATTATGCATATCAAACATTAAGCATGAAAATTCAAATACACAGTAAAACCATGCAGCCCAATCATTGAGATTATCTACCTAAGGCCAGCAACCAACCAACCTGATTTTCAGAATGTGGAGGCAGCTGATTTAAGCTCGTCTCCTTGTAGCCTCCTGTCTCGAGCAAAGTTGATATTGACTTTGGTGTGTTAACACCACAATTATTTGAGACACATAAATCAGCCGTATCTTCTACTTCTGTAGAATACTTTCTTTCACTCTGGGTACTGCAATTTAACATCTCGTTATTATCCTGCAGATTTAAGTAATTAAACAAAGGGAAAGACTGCTGCTGATGCTTTATATTCCCTATTTGCAGTTTCTCTTCCCAATTCTTTGTCCCCAGTCCATTCTTCACAAAGGGAGCCAAGTCCAAAATCAATGGAAACGAAATATGTCCCTGAACACAAAATTCAAACATCGAAGATTTAAAACGCAGCAAAATGCACCAAAGCATAGAATAAGATTTCAACATCAAACAATAACTCCATATTTAGGTTGTCCCCTAGGTTCAGAGATGAACATCTGGGTGAACATAGAAATTACGTAGTAATTGAAGTCATGTAGGTCCAAGGCTACAGTCAAGATTTAGAAGCCAAAAGGTGTAGTTCTGAAAGTCCGAAGTTGGTCCTATGCAACTAGAAAGCTGATATAGCATTCAAACATACGAAAGAAAGGAATAATCTTCTAAAGAGATGGACATAATCTTGGGACAGCCAAAAGTAGATAGGGGTGTCCTCTATTTCTGTTGGAGGATTCTATAGCCGTGCAATAGGGCATAGAAATGCATCTATAATAACATCCTTATTTTGGATAGGCAACTATGGTAACGTTTCTCATTAGAAGCATCTCTATCCAAGCAACTTCATTAGGAACAGTATACAGAGTCAAGATCTGAAGATAAACTGCAAATCTAAAAAAGAACAAGGTTAGGTAACGTATATGCAAGGTGAGCTCAACTTGAAACACATGGGGAAAAGAAAAAAGAGAAAATAACATCACTCAGTGAACCCAATAGGCAGGAGCAGCCAGTAAATGGAAACTTCAGAATCCAACATGAAAGAAATCAAAAAGACCAGAGTCTTCTAACTGGTTCAAATCAATCTATAAAAGAGGAGGTAAGGCATTTCCTGGGGCGAGAATGGTGAAAACAACAAACAAAAAAGAACAAATAAGACAGGGCTAAGAGTTGAATGAAGTAAAAAACAAAGTGCACGATGCAAGCAAGCAATGAATCATTCTAGGTATATGCCATATGCTAAATTGGGTAAGCTTTTTCTTCTAGTCTTATATAGAACAGAGTAGGCCACAACACATTCGTGCTGTCTTGCAAAGACATTAGCTATTAAGGGAAAAGCAGGAAACTGACAAAGGAGAACGACAGTGACAGAGATCATTATGGAGACGTGATGCATAACCAAGATTGAATATTAATTGATTTTGGAGACGGATGTTCTAAGTAATGCAGAGACTACTCTACAGATGAGGATTCCAACGATTCCAATTAGACAACGGAAATGCAGAAAGCAGCTAGATCATATATAGAGTAGCAGAAATTTAAGGACTTCGAAAAGTTCATAGGCATCTCATGGGGATCTGATGAGGACAGACAAGAGGGGAATTAATCAACAGGAGCAGGAAATAAAAAGGTTGAAGTGCAAGATAAACTGTGACAGAATATAGGTGAATGGAAAATCAATAACAGTCGATGAAACAGTCTATGTTCGAGTACACTATGCCGTCTACGAGAACCTCATCTGGGGGTGTTCCTTCTAATTTTCTTTGTTCTTTTTCTGATGAAGGTGACATTTACCTCATGTGCTGGTGTTCTTGTTCTAATAAATATCTACTTATCAAATGAACAAAAACTATATGCCAAAATATCAGTACCTGAAGTTTGACCAGTTCTCCAAATACGTTTATAGAAGCGCGCTGTAAATGAAGACAGAGAACCTGCAACGCGGCACAACTGTAAGCACATGCAAAGAAAAAGACAACAAATAGCAATACACGACAAAACCATTAAATGACTAAGAGCTGAAGGACCAAGTCTTAAAATTGAATCATGTTTGGATATCAAGAAACTAGTCCCTCATTAGATCAGTTTCCTCTGATCCTAAATTTAGTAGCATGTAAGCACTTAACAACGTTATTGCTTGCTCACCCTTATTTTCCTCCCTTTTGATTTTATTGACAGCTATGTGGTCAATCCTTTCAACGAAGTAAATAACCTGTTTTTAGCACTTTCAGTTCTTATTTGAAGAAAATGGTAGTACCAACCATACCTTAGGACTCCGGCCAATACTGAGTTGCTTGAAAGTGCGTGAGAAGTTATTTGACCATGATAATCTTGCAAGGCATGCTAGCTCTTTGCAATCACATGAATCTTCCCCATTGCACAGCTTAAGTTTTTCAACTATAGCCTGAGAACAAATTGCTTCTAGTTATACAGATACTAGAAAAGGACCACAAATTTGTTAAAAACAGAAACCACAGAGGGGAACCAGTGACCAAATTCCCACCAAATGGAGGAATATTAGAGAAATGTTGCCTAGGCCATATAAGCTCTTTTCAACCTATAGACTACAGCCATAAGCTTCAAGGTTAAGATAGTATGCTAAACTAAGATTTGTTAACCAAGATTACCTCATTTTCATTCATGGCAGTGACAAACTTTACGGCAGCAATATGCCAACAGTGGCTGCACTTATAGTTTTCAAGTTTTTCTGCAACAAAGAACTGCTTCAGGCAATGCACCACGGAACACCCCAGCATCTAACATTTTATTTGCAGAAAGCATCACCATGAATATGGAATCAAATTAAGGCACATAAACATATGACAATAGAGTTTTAAACTTACGACAGCCCCACTGCTGCTTAACACTGGTACAAGATGCAAGCTATGAAACAACTGAAAATCCAGAGAGATCTGAAGAAAAACAACATAACGTGAATAAGTCAATTAAGGAATGAAGATCCAGAAGATATAGCGCAAATCCAAAGGTAAAGAGATCATAATACATGATATCATTAAATTTACAGCTTACTTTACAAAGTAAAAGGTCCGACCTTGAAACTCATATATAGAGCCCGTTTGGACATAAGAAATTTTTTCCTTTTTCCCAAAAAACTTTCACTTTTTTCCGAAATCAGCGTGTGTTTGTTCATAATTTCAGATGCATTTTGGAAATTTTCGAACATTTTAAAAACTCCAAAAAGTTGCTTTTCAATTTTTCACTCAAATCACTCACAAAACTTCAATAGCAACCCAAGCTGAAATTTATGTCCAAACACAACTCTAAATTTCAAATACCATTTTCACTTGAAAAAAATTTTCACCATTTTTTGGAATTTTACAATTCTTATATCCAAACGCCTACATAGTCTCGTTAGCTCCACTTACAAGATAATGACCTAAATGGTAGAATTTTGCCATATATTATGCACGGAAGAAGGACTAAGAACTATTGAAGTGGCATGTTGATGAGAAAATAAGAGTACTTTCACAATCATATCCTCCAAGGAAGTAAAAGAGCAAAGCCAGCAAAACTAGAGACAATCATCCAAAAAGACCTAATAAGATGGCATAAAATGTAAGATAGGACTCTTTATTAAGTTTTAACCTTCAACGTACTATTGATATCCATTAGTAAATGGTTTTCTTAATAACTTCTCCATTAGTTAATGGTTTACTTGATAACTTCTCCATAGTTAATAATATCTTCCCTTTTACAGCAACTTGAAACCAAAGGCTCAGATTGCATGTGTGCCTAAGCTAGCAGAGCAAAGCAACAACATAATCTTCCTTGTAAATATAGAAAACATGTTCCATGATGTGCAGAAAGAAACAGCAGTTGGATAATTGAATTGTATGATTGTAAATGTTCTTTCAAGTACCATTCAACCTGAAACGAACAACTTTGGCAGGTTAAAAAGCTACCAAGAATCCCATCAAAAGGTCCAAGAAAACTTTGCTGCCATCTCTCCTGTTCGCTTTCTCCTTCCATCCTTTGCATAATAATCCTACAATTAGGAAGTGTAGCTACATCCGCCAAAGAGCTGTGATCATGAACATAAGATTCTGACAATTCGGCTCTTAAAGAAGATAAAAGATGGGAGAGTGCTTCCTCTGCATCCTACACTTCAAAATTATGTTAGTTAATACACTAATACTAGTGATGAACTGATGATTGTCCGAATACGAAGAAAATAGTTACCTGCTGGCTAGTTAGATTAAAATTAGGAATGTAACTAGTCATGGCATGCATCAATCTCCGTGGACTTAGAACAGCTCTTTCATGTCGTGCAATACATAATTCTGCAAACATCACAACAATCTTCTCACTGAACATTTAACATTACTTGTGATAGGGAGGAGTCTTACCCTTCACGTTTACTTCTTGAAGCAAAAAGTATCTCTGACTAGGAGTAACGAATGTAAAAGAGTGGACATCTTCACTCTCCCGTAGGTAAGAGGAGGTAAGTACCGATACCCTCACCCCACCCCACCTCCTTCATGTGCCTAATAATTTTTTTTATATCAATTCACAATGTAGGATCAATCCCTAACCAATCCCCCTACACCCACCCACCCAAAAAAAAAAAAAAAAACTCAAGGCAACTTTTCCTAAGAAGATGATTTATACATAATTCAGCAGAACCATGGTTCCAAGATATTATCCGGGGCAAAAGCGGATTAAGTGTTCTAACCAAAAGATTGAAGCTTTCAACTTCTTCCCCCTTATCTCAGGGACTAACAAATCAAGATAAATACCTCATACCTTCCCTTAAGGGCTACAACTCTCTTCGTTGTAATAATTATTCCAGAATAAGAAGATATACAAGAAAAATCCATCCCAATTTCAAAAACACAAACTCTCCTTTTCCTGACAAAATCAAACATAAAATGCTGGAATGATATAAACAGTACAGTTGGCATTTCCAACTTGCAGCTTTTTGGTCTTTCATATGACTACAAGCATTCATTCTCTTCTTGATAGTGCTCGCCACACCCTTCGACGTATAACCATTCTGTGCATACTCGGTTGTGCTTCATCAACCCATAATTAGCTAAAATGCAATTAACCGATCTAAAACATCATGCTTTTATGCCATAAACTCTACCTCCCTATCAGTTCTACAAGCACAAGATTTTCTCCATTTTCATTTAGTATCCAAGTTTGCATTTGAGTAGAACTCAAATAGTTGTCTATTCATACTAGTCCAAGCAACATAATTCTACAATGTTCAAACTTCAAACTCACCTTGTACGAGCGAAGCCAAAGCAGCAATAACTGGCAAGTCTCCACTTCCTTCCATTGATGAACCCTCACATTCCTCCACAACTTGCTCAAGAAATTTGCTAAAGCTCTTACAGCTAGCTAAAGCCTGATCCCAAAAACAAAAAACAAACCTTTATCAAATATATTCATCAAAAACCTCATGCTTACAAAAATTAAGACTAACCAATCAGAAATAAATTTGCTAAAACTCAGACAGCTAGCTAAAAAATAAACATCTATTCAAGTATATTCACAAAATCCCTCTTATTTACAATAACTAAAACAACAAATTTAACAAAACTCAAGCAAAGATTGATTTAGTATATTCATCAAAAACCTCTTATTTATAATAATTGAGACAACCCCATTAACCAAATTCAAGAAAAGGTAGATTTTTTAAATTAAAAAAATCTGATCTTTACCTGTAGAACAACATTCAGGAAGCAATTATTTCCAAGATTTTGCAATCCAGGTATTGTCCAATAATAACTGTTCGAACTATGTTTCTCTGATACCATGAAGTTTCTGAGTTTGCCATCTTTAATTGCAAATATGAAACCAGCAACACTTAGTAGAGTAGCAGCAACTGAGACTTGAACCCCATGAGCAGTGACCCAATGGGATTTAAACCCATGTTTGATTTTGTTTACAAGCGAATAAGAATCTATATTTCCATGAATTTTCATTGTTATAGTATTGTCAATTACCAAAATTTTGTAGGAGATATCTGATCTCTATTTCAAGACCTTGTTTATGGAAGAGTAACAAGAGTTCATAGAGCAGTGGCAGGTAGTACTCATGGCCGCTTCGTTTTCCGCTTCTTTTTTCCTTTTTTTTCTTTTTTTGTTGCCATTTTCTGCTATTATAAATTTGCCCTTTTCTATTCCTTAGGAATAAATAAATAAAATGGAGTGATGAAAATGGGAATGGTCAGTCTCTCTATCTCATTTTCACTTTTTTGGTTAAGTAATAGTCATTTGTTTGTTCTAGTTTGTTTGATCTAGTTTGTTTTGATACGAAATTTAAGGAAAAAAGAAGAGTAAAACTTACGAAATATGTTATTTAATTATGTAAAATATTAACTTAAATAATTACTCACTCAACGACTTAAATTAAAAAAATTGGCAAATAAATAATATTTATATTATTTATGTCTAATATGTGTTTAATCGTGTATAATAAACATATAATCTATTATCGATTAGTAAAAGTTACAGTAAACCTCGTCCAACAATTTATTACAAGATGTTTAAAATTTGTAATTTTAAATAACTGCTATAATATTTATGTTGCTATAAAAGCTTATCACAAAAGATATATGTTATTTTTTAACGAATTAATAAAAATTAACATGCAAATCAACATCCTTTAACGTACACAAATGTGAAGAACCAACATACGAGAGATGTAATATCTCTTTATCTCTTGAACTAGTGGGTTTTTAAAATGAGAAATGTATGTCGCTCATTGTGATTTCGTTTCTTTTTTTTTTTTTTGGTCAAATAGTAGTAAAATATATGTATTTATACGGTGCATAATTGTGCAAAATGACACTTAATATCTATTACTCCTTCCATCATGTCGTTCGAATTTCGAAAGTCGAACGAGCTTCTTCTTTCTTTTTTTTGTTGTATTTTCATATGCCTTCTAAATATTCTGAATTACTATAATATTCAAACTTATAGTATCGTTTACATAGTTTTTATATGTGTATATTTTTTTCCAAAAATTTAACCATTTTATTTCTTAATTCATAGTCAAAATTAAAATTTTGGATTCTCAAATTTTGAATGGCGCCACATGAATTAGAATAATGTGATAAACCAATATATAAGTTGGAGTGTAATCATGAATTTTGAAAAATATCCTATGACTAATTCCATCGTATCAAACTTGCAAAAACACTATGTAAGCAAGTAGAACACCCTTAATTGCTATTCATGATCAGGTCATGCATGATGGAATCACATTTTTTCATATAATCCAGGATATTATGTTACCAACAAAGTACTATTTCATAGGGACGAAGTCATATTTTTCATTGGGAATCCAGCTTTGTAGACATAGGATAGACCACATTTTATTTCAAGTCAAGATATTCAACCCTTGTATTTATCATGAATTTTATAATTTTAACTTCTAATATACATGTATAAATAAGTAATTTTTTTGAAGAGGGGTATTACTTGAACTCCCTTACTTTTAATTCGCACATGCTAAACAAATAGTAGAACGACCTGAATGACAATTCACGTCATGCATGTTGGAGTCAAATTTTGTTGGAGCTAAAGACTAGTTGGGCCACACATGTTTAAGTGATGGGCCTCGTGTAGTCATTTGTATTTTAGGCCTAGTGTAAATCAATATACCCGACCCACTTTGTATATATTAGTGCTTTGAATATTGTAAAAATTTGGACTTACTATTTACATAGTCAATAAAATACTGGTGCAATATTCTCTCTCTACGACAATTATCAGAACTAATGTTAGGTGTTCTTCGATTCTTCAAAAATTCATCATGAATCTGAATGTTTACACGGTATCAGAGCCACTGATGATAGACTGGACCTAGTGCCTTGATTTTACGGTGATATTATTTGATGATTATGTTATTTTCTGGTGGTTTGACTATCTGTTTACTGTATCTATCGAAAGGCGATTTTTAATACTTTCTCTTTTACTAGATATTGAACTGGACTCTATTTGTTTTCAAGTATTTGGCGAAGTTTTAGCATTGTTCTTTTGCTTTCATGTTCTCCATGTAGCTTGTTTGTTAGAGTGTGGGTATTGCATTTTAAAATTATATTTTGGCCTATTGTGAGTTGCATTCACATGTGATTTGGGTCCTATGGGTTCAACATCAAATTATCAAAGATAATTATGTCAATAGTGACGATTCTACTCTACCTTCTTATTCACCTTGTTCCTTATGTTGTCCGAGTCACCGGATACAATGTTGATTTCTACAATCTTTGATTGTATTGGTTATGAAAGATGGAGCAGGGGTATGTTGTTAGGTTTGTCTTGTAAAAACAAATTGAGGATGATTAAAGACACGATTTTAGGGCCTAGTCATACTTTCCCTTTATTTGAGCCACATACTAGATGTAACGACATGGTAGTGGCTTGGATTCTTAACAGTTTGGATCGAGAGATTAAAGAGACTATTATGTAAACTAAATTAACACATAAATTGAGGAATGAGATTGAGGAGAGGTTTGGTCAGGCGAATAAAATTAAGAAGTATCAAATTAGAAAGGAGATTTTATCAATTTCTCAAGGAACGTCTAGCATATCTACATACGTGAACAGAATTAAAAAGTTACGGGATTAACTTTCCTTCTCTATTTTATATCATGATTGTGTTTGTGGTTGTAAGGAAGAGTGTCAGAAATTAGATGAGGATCAAAAGGTTCATCAATTCCTCATAGAACTCAATGAGTCTTACTCCACAATTAGGCGTAGTATTTTGCTAGTGAAATCATTGCTCGATGTGGACAATGTTTACACTATGCTTGTGAATGATGAGAGTCAATTCACAATTCAACATGACATTCCATCATTCAATTCTGATTCAATGGCATTCTCTAATGCCACACAACACACAAAGAGGTCTTACACTCAAAGAGTAAACTTTGATTCCACCAGGAAGGGTAATTTGATATGTAGATATTGCAAGAAGCACGGCCACTCAGTTGAAGAGTGCTTCAAATTTTATGGATTACCACATGATTTTCCCTCTAAGTTCAAGATAATTGCAGCCTCTACTCAAACTTTTGATTCACACTTCTAGGGACAACATATGAGTCTTCTAGTATAGATGTTAAGGATGTGTCATCAGATTCTAGGGGTGTAATCATTTCTAAGGAGAAATTTGATCATTTTATAAATCTTATACAACAACCCAAAATGTCTAGTGGTCCTCAGGAAATCACTGTTGGTTATGCTAATTTAAAGGTCTCATAGGTAACCATACATTCAATAATTCTAGATTCCTTGTTTGTATCTTTTATGAGGTAGAGAATAGTCCTTATATTATAGACTCATGCGCAACTAATTATGTGACACCATATTTCTCCTTCTTATCAAACATTAAGCCTCTCATATTTCCTTGTCTTATTACATTACCTAATGATTACAAGGTAAAAGTCACATGCACTAGGACTTTAACCTTAACTCCTGAAATTTTGTTGACAAATGTGCTTCTTGTTCCTTCCTTTCAATATAATCTAATTTCTATTTCTCAACTAATTATGCAAATTAATTGTTTGGCTTTATTTTCTTCTATTTCTTGTGTTTTGTAAAGCCCTTATATGAAGAGGTCTGTGACTCTTGATAGTCTTCATAATGGACTCTACATCTCAACCCTGATACACTCACTTCCGCTTGTAATTCTGTCTTCAATAGTTCAATTGTAAATATCATTGCCTACAATTTCACTAATGAAATGAATAAAAATTGTAATTTTATGTCTTGCCCTCTTTCTTCTGTTTCATTGCACACTGGTGAGTTTCTTGTCTGTAGTTCTTCCTCTATTTTATCTGCTGATCATTATTGGCATTTAAGACTTGGGCATATACACTTAAGTAAAATGAAAAACATTTTCTATTTGTCTGAGAAATTGCCTAAGAAGCAATCTTTTCTATGTCACATGGCTAGGCAACAGATGTACCATTTCCCTTAAAGCCAGATGCACTATACTTCCCCTTTTCAACTTATCAATGTGGACCTTTGGGGTCCTTATCATATCCAGACTTATAATGGTCTTAAATATTTCATGACTTATGTGGATAATTTCTCTAGAGCAATTTGGACTCAACTTTTGTCCTGTAAAATCAATGCCTTTATTGTCTTGCAATCCTTTATTTTTAAGGTAAAAACACATTTTCATTCTTTGGTGCAAGTGGTCCGGTCTGATAATGCTTTTGAACTAGGTTCTAGTTCTACAATTATATTTTTCTTTTATGCACACGAGATTTTACACCAAATATCTTGCCCCCACACACCTCAACAAAATGGTATTGTGGAAAAGAAAAAGTATCTTTTTGAAACTGCAAGGGAACTTTTTTTTCAGTGCAAATTACCTGTTAATTATTGGAGTGAGTTCATTTTAACTACCACCTACATGATCAATAGATTTCTTTCCCTTTTACTGAAAAACAAATCATCTATTGAGCTTCTTCATGGGACTGCACCATATATATCTCACTTGAAGACTTTCGGTTGCCTTTGTTTTGCTGTTGTGCCTAAGACACTGGTAAATTCAAATCTAGAACTATTTCTTCCCTATTCATTGATTACAACCCAGGTAAGAAAGGGTGCAAGCTTCTTGCATTGTCCAATTCTAGAATCTTTTACTCTGCAGATGTTATTTTTCATGAGAATATGTTTCCCTACTCTAATCCTAACTATAGTCATCTTTTCCCTCATTCTATTTCTTTTATTTCTCCAATTATTTTATTTCCTCATATGTCTTCTGTTCCCTTTCCCATTTCTCTTTTTTATTCTCTTGTGCGTGGGTCATCCTCTCTTGCTTCTCCTTCCTCCTCTATTGTGCTTCCCTCTTCTGCATCTGTCTTAAATACTCTTCCACCTGTCATCAGAAAATCCACCAGAACTTATCACCCCTGCATATCTTGGTGATTATGTTTGCAATTCTGTTTTTGCTCCTGTAATTCTTTTTGTACCTTCTGACAGTTGCTTGCAAGAGCCTAAATTCTATCATCGGGTTGCCTCTAATCCTGCTAGGCAAGAGGCTATGATGAATAAATTTTAGGCCTTTGAAGCTAATCACACCTGGGATGTAGTTCATTTAACTACTGGTAAGAAGGCTATACCCAGTAAATGGGTGTACAAGGTTAAGTAAAAAGCTGATAGTTATATTGGAAGGTATAAAGCAAGATTAGTGATGTGCCGTAGAATTTTGGCACATTTGATGCCAATTACTTAGCTTTTGGCTCGTTATAAATGCATTTGCTTGTTAAATCTGGTGAAGTTTTGATGTTTTGCAGTACATGAGGCTTGAGAACCCGAAAGCATGGAAATTAAGTCAAAAATCCGCACAAGAGCAAAAAGAAGACAAGTTACAGGCCGCATGATTCAAATGTGGACCGCAAATCTCACATGTGGACCGCAAATCTCACATGTGGACCGTAAACCACTAGGGGAAACCGCAGAGTGAAACAGTTAAAATGGCCAAATCAAATGCACATTGTGCGGTCTATTATGCGTCCGCATAACAAGTTTGCGGACCGCATAACAGACCGCAGATTTCCAGAAGAGTCAGAGCTCACAAATTTGCGATGGAGAATGCGATCGCATAACAGATATGCGAACCGCATAACTGCTATGTGATCGACATCTGGCACTAGACTCAGGAGATTTGCAATGGACTTGAAGGATATACGGACCACATACCTATTTTGTGACATATATGCAGTCGCATAATTTGTCTGCAAAGGGTATTTTTGTCCAATTTTGGACCCGATTTTTAGGTCACTATAAATAGATTTATTAGGATTTTAGTGGGGGCATCTTGTATGAAAAAGAGGCTACAATACAAGGCATTGAATAGTCCATCTTTTGGAAGCTTTAGAGTGAAGAAACTTGCACTTTTGTAAGCATTATGACATTGAATATTGTTATCTTTTTGTATTTTAGCATGTGTGGGTAGTTTTAAATACTAAGGTTGTGGACCCTAAATAAGTGTAATGTTAATGTGTATTTACCATTAAATATATGTATAATGGTTGGTTGGTATATATTTATTTCTCATTCTTCATTTATTGTTGGTGGTTGAAAACATTAACAAGTGTCATTTTACTCTTTCTTTACTTGGAAAAGCGGGTTAGAGTTTGGTAGAAGTAAATATCAAAAACTCAAGGCATCAAACCTTGTTTAATAGAATCGCTTAGGGATAAGATGATTTTATTTGGCACTAATTGATTGTTCTTAATTGCAACTCTTTTATATTTGGAAAAATCATAAAGAGGAAATACTATCCAACTATAAAATATAGGGTAGTCATTTAGAGATCATGTGTATATTAAGGACCTTCCATTAGAAATATATCATATTAACACCGATAGCATTATATTTCATTAAAGGGGACACAACCTTGGTTTAGTTAATTAAATTATTTACAACTTTCTAGAATCATAATTGTTACTACTTCACTCAATTACAATACTCCTTTTTTAAGCTAACGGAATATAATTACGAGTTAAGTCAAGCTTCACACTATTCACGTAATCTTTTCACGCCTATTCCCTGTGGGATTCGACCCCAACCTAGTTGGGTTATTATATTTGACATCGACCGCTTTACAATATTTATTTAAGTGTAATTTGAGCGTATCAAATTTTGGCGCCGTTGCCGGGGAATAGGGTATTGAAATTACTAACTAGTGTACACTTTACTTTACATTTTTTCTATTTCATCAAACTCTGCTTGCTTTGCTTGGTGTGCTAGGTAAGAATGGATGATTATGATGAGGAGGAAAATCCCTTTGCGGATATTGAGGAATACCTTGATGATACTAATGCCATTCTCCTTCCACGGGTTGAAGATGCTACATTCAAAGTGGAACACGGGTTAATCTTGATGCTCAAGGCAGAAGGATTGTTCAGAAACTCCACTGATGATGATCCAACGCAACACCAAAGGAATTTCTTGGGTGTGTGCGCCATGCATAAACAAAACAACGTAACAGATGATGCCTTGAGACTGCGGGTGTTCAAATACTCGTTGACAGGAGAAGCGAGGAAATGGATACAAAACCTACCTCCTCAGTCCATCACTTCTTGACCCGAACTTGTCCGAGCTCAGAGATCAAATCTTCTTCTTCAAACAACTACCAGAAGAACACTTACATGAGGCATGGGACCAATTCAAGTTGTACTTAGTGAGGTCACCGAACCATGGGTTCCGGATACTATTTTGATGGATAAATTTTACATGGTTTTGGATTCACTGTCCCAGTCCATAGCTAAAAATGCAGCAAATAGATCTTTCATGGACAAAACGTTCGCCAGGATTACACAGATTCTAGACAAGATGGCCAAACACAATTAAACATGGCCTTCTGAAGATGCCAGTGGTGGAATTTCATATAGTACTCCCTGTCGCGCCCCCCTATTTCCTCCCCTTTCGGATCGGTCAGGGTATTTTACATTATTGGGACAACTCGTTTCCTTTTGGGAAAGGGATAAGGAATTGAAGAGTCGCCACCTAACGATTTTAAGGTGCGTTAGGGCACCTACTAAAGGTTATTTACAAACACATATTAGATAAACTAGAGATAGGATAAGGGCTTGAAATTACTTCAAGGGGAAGGTATTAGTCACCCCTCGAAGTCCACAACTGTGGTTTCAAACAAACTTTGTGAACAAATAGCATATAAGCAATATACACATAGGTAAATAGATGAAGGTTTTGAGAAGATTTGCAGTCCAAGCACACATATTGCCTAAGTTTAAAAGATTTAAAGGTTAAGCACATATACAAAATACCGGAGGTTTTACAATCTAAGCACATATGTGTAAGGGATAGGGGGTCCTATGTTGTTTATCCTATAGGATCACGTCAGTACAATGTCTGGTAATCAGTCCTCAGAAGAGGGGATACACATGGTGTTAGCGCACCAGATATCATATCCATGTCTACCATTCCCACCCCTCAGTGGTTATTAAGCGAGTTTATTTAACGACCTCTATGCATGTTGTTACCCGTCCCTTCTTAATGACCCTGGAGGAATTTAGGACCTCTAAATATAGGCAGTTCTAGAAAAAACCCCTAAGGTTAAAAGGATAAAATTCTAAGCGACAGGCAAGAACAAATAGGACTTTACAAATAAATGCAGGAACAAGCAGTTAAGAGGCTCAAATTTACCTCCACAGACAATGCACCTAAGCAACACGTCTCAAACACGAACAAGAGGCAATTTTATTAGACAGAATCCTAAGACAGGATATCTAAGTGAATATCTATGCACAGAAGTATGCAACTTTATTTATAAACTCAATAGCAAGAACCTAATCAGTTTGCCTACTGATTTTAAAACATGTTAGCCTTTAGACAGTAAACAATATTCATTTTTTAAAGAGAATGAATACTTAAGGCTTTCCTAGGCGTGGGGTTGTGCATAATAATTACCATAACTATTAGACAGTTCCGAGGTTGTTTACCTAAAAGCATGATGTTCTAGATGATACGATTATGCAGAGATTGTTACTAGTTTTATTAAGAGCAAGACAATTATATGTGACATTGTTTCTACCTTTTTCGTGAGTTAGGAGTTAAACTAGGCGTGGTAAGCAGATGTAAACAAAATCCTAGAGCAGGATATCTAATATGCACATATAAATGCACGATGGTTAAGACATAATTTCAGGATACAGAGAATTCCTAAAGGCATGATTTCTAAAATGCACAAAGAGTTACAGGGTGATGGAGACATGATTTTGAATGCACAGAAGTAACAACTTTTATGTTAACGTTGTTTATTTTCATAGGAGCAGGATTCCTAAGCGATAAACATAAAGCATGGATGAGATGCTAAAACAGTAGACATGAAATCCTAGGAACATGGTATCTAGTGCATGTTTGGCATGGTTTGAATGAACATTCTGGTCCTAAAACATGGATTCTAATGCAAATAGAAACAATGTAAAGCTTAAAACATGATTTCTACCCAATGATGTTAACATAACTATATGGCTACCCTCCCTACTTCACTAGCCATCCCCAATATCTGTTTCCAACAGACCAGCTGAGTAAATTACATAAATAGATAAAGGAAAAGAAGAAGTTAAACTTAGGGAGCCTGAAAAATAGGCACAGGTTCCCAGAACCTCAAGTGCCCAAATGTTTCATAGCCTTTCTCATATCCGGGTGTGTCAGATTTCCCCAAGGACCTCAAGGGATCCCGGGCAGTGCTCACACCCAGATTTCATAACCATAATTGAGTAAGTGCAGTGTGGAAGGGCCATCCCCAGTGCATCAGAGTTGAAAGGGGTCTCACAGGAATCCCAAGGCAGTCATACACTGGAGGGGCAGAACCTAAGGACCTAAGAGTAGAGTGAGAGTGCTTGACATAGTTTTGAAAAAGGGTTTAAATAGGAAAGCAATATTTGAAAAAAAGGATTCAGTTACATTAGTTTTATAAAATAGGATAGTTGTTTAGCAGTAAAACAATTTGATAAGAGTGGTGAAATCAAACGAACAATAGATCAAACACATAACCCAAACAGGTTCAACAATACTCAAATAACAACCCTTCACGCAAGGATAATTGGGGATTGGGGACACATAATACACATATAATAAACACAAGTCTCTTGCAATTAAGGGGTAGCTAATAGTGTGAATAGTGATACATGAATTCAAGAGTGCTAATTAGAACATAGTCACATAATCAGAAGTGCTTAGGGGGGTTCATTGGATTGGGGATGACATAGTATAGGATTTCATAGCAACAGGGAGGACAAAGAAGCACTAAACATGATTGAGCATAGCATCAGGGCAACTTAGGGTAACAAATCAATAAGGCATACCAGAACTAGGCTACTAGTACACAAGCATCAAAACATAATTGAGTTATATTGAATCATATTACAAGTTTATAAGAACATGCTAATCCTAAAGAGTTTAGACATAATTAGCATACTAGATGAAGCAATGATGCAAAGAGGTCAATTGCATGTTGAACAACAAAACAATAGATAGAAACAGATCAAGAACATGATAAACTGAAGCAGTAAAAGAAACATATTGGTTTTGGGACTTAAAACGAAAATCAGAGCATACCAGTAAAGGGACAATAAACACAAAGGTGAAGGGGGCAGGAGAGCACAATAGTTAGCCTTGGCTTGCAACCGGCTAACTCAGAATATAGTAAGTGACACAGAAAGAGAGCAGAAAGTTTTGAGTGTAGGAGATAGAGTTTGAACTAATGTGTTCGTCTCTATTTAGTGTCAATGAGAGAGAGCATGTATAGTAGTTTGAAACTAAGTAGGATAAGGTAAAAATCAAAGTCAGGCAGTGATTGGGGAATAAGAATCAATCAACATAAGATCAATATAAATACTCCCTTCAATTAAGGAGTTAACTTTGAACGGTAATAGACATGCAATAAATAAGGAAAGATACCATATGACTGGAATATAACACAATAAGGAAATAATTTCAGCACAGTACCAGTATAGAANATAAGGTCGGAAAATCAACAAGGAAATCATCATAAGGGATTAGTGAAAGGTATCAATCACAGGGAATCAAAGGTTCAAATAGGAAATAGTACTGATTATGGGGAATCAACACAAATTGCACAAAATAAACACATGATAAGCAAGGGAGAAGGCAAGAATTAGAACCCTAATAGACATGGTAAAGTAAAGATCATATAGAATTAGGGATGCAAACTGGAATATAGTACTGATAAACATAAACCTCTGAGAGTTAGCGAGGTAAGCACATAATATGCAGAATCAGAAACCCTAGTAAGCCAAATAGGGTGAAAATCACACAAAATTAGGGATTCACTTAGAACATAGTATGACTTAACAGAATAGATATGATATAGGCGGAAAAGCAACAATCGGAAACCCTAATGAACAGAATAGGGTAGAAATCACAAAAATACGCAGATTAATCGAAGCAGATTCATGAGAATCAAACATGCAAACAATTGAAAGAACGAACAGTAAAGACGAACTCAGAACACAAATATTAAACCAAGAAACTTAGAGTTTTCAACATAATAAAATCAGATGAAGGAAAAACTTAAACAAATCGTTTAAACACAGTGAAAATCACAGAATAACACTGAAAGAATCTTTTTTTTAAAAGGGGTTAAGAAACCCTAGTTTGAAGATGAAGATATGCTTCAGAAAAAATCAGAAAAATCTTTAAAAAAACAGTAAAGATAACTCGAATAGACTCAGATCTGTTGCAGATCTAAGAAATCCAGTGTTAAAATTAGGGTTTCAGAGAGAGAACACAACGAGAGAGAGAGAGAGTCGGCTTAGAAACCACAGGTTCTAGCCGGAGATGAGAGGATCTTACTTAGATGGCCATGGACGGCCTGAGAATGACATGAAAACCATGGGAGGTGAGTGAACCGCCTTCTGATTCCTTTGAGGACCTCAAGACAGCAATAACCCGGTGTAGGAAGGAGTAATGGAGGCTGGGATGGTGGTGAGACCACCATAGTTACCGGCAAGTCGAAGACGGGTGAAAGGTTAGGTTTAGTAGAGAGAGTTTGAGATATGAGAGATATGTGTAACGGCGGAGTGAAAGAGAGAAATGAGAGGGGAAGAGGGTTAATCACTAGGGTTAATTAAGGAAAGGGGAGATCTGGACCGTTGATTAAAATTGATCAACGGTCCAGATTAGACAAGGGATTGGGTCGGGTAGGGTAGTGTATTGGGCTTGGGGTATTTGGGCCGTTTTTAATCAGACTTGGGTCTGGTTTAATTAGGTTATAAATGAGATAGAAGTGGCTATCTGTTAAATACTCCATGTAAATTAATTAAAATAATTATAAAAAATAGCTGTTAATTATAAAAAAATGAATTTCATGCATAGAAAATAATTAAGATGATTACTTAATATTTTAAAAATACAAATAATTAATTTCTGGATAAAAATAGTATAAAATCGTATGATTGAGCTATAATTGCAATTATAACCAAATGTGCTAATTTGGCTAATATAAAATAATTTAGTCTTAATAGAACTCAAAAATAATTAATGAAACCAAGAAATGCTTTTGAAAACATTTGTAATGCACTTTTATAATTATTTATTGGCAATAAAACGCTGGATATATTAATACAAATATAGGGAAATTGTGGAAAAATATCAATTGCTATTGATACATAATTTTGAAGCTATATATGCAAAATTTAAAAATATTTTGAGGAAAAAATTGGGTATCAACAACTGCCCCTCTTTATCCATAAAGGATGAAAGAGTTTGTCGGGTAAAGACATGATGGCCAATTTTGACAAGCGAAACGGTTTTGGGAGAGATTTAGGCCACACCCTGGCTTCTGAGCTGCCTACATATCCCTGATTTTACAGGCATCAGGCCGTATGTAGTTCCGGATCCATTGGCGAAGTATACCGGTGAAGTCATCACAATAACATACGCAACATCTAGGGCTATATAAATGAACGGTTCTACGGTAGAGGTTAGGTTTGATATGGCTGAGAGAACTGGAGCGGGATCACTCTTGCGGGGTAGTCGTCGCTTGCCGGGTTACCTGCAGATAAAAGCAATACAAGCATATACTGTGCGTAAATTTAAACATAATGCAAGCTCCCGTTAGATTATGAATGTTGTTTTTGGACGGTTAGGGATGGCGTCCTGGGACATAAATTGTTTGATGAAGGATTTGTAGGTCATGAAATGATGTTCTCAGGCCATGAAGATGGTGCCTCTGAACTATGACACCTTTGAATAATGATATGCAAAATTGAGAGAGATCATCAGGCCATGACATGGTGTCTTCCGGCTATGAGGATGGTGTCGTTAGATTATGATGCCTTTGGACAGGTTGGCGATATTTCAGCCCATGAAATGCAGTAATATGACTTCCACAAAGCAGAGCTCAGTCTTGGGAAATGGAGGGCAAATCTTATCCCGAAAGAGAAGCGAAGTAAATAGTGCTTGAGAGACAACGCTTAGTCTCGATGAAAAGAAAATTGGAGGACGCTTAGTCTCGGTGAAAAGAAAATTGGAGGCAAAGCTTAGCCTCATGCAAGTATGGAGACAGATCTTAGTCTCGTGCGGAGATGTGGAAGGCAAAGATTAGCCTTATGCAGAATGAAGGCAGAGATTAGCCTTATGCAAATGGAGGTAGAGCTTAACCTCATGCAGATAGAAAGACAGTTGTTAGCCTTATGCAGATGGAGGTAGAGCTTAACCTCATGCAGATAGGAAGGCAGCGGTTAGCCTTATGCAAATGGGAGGTAGGGCTTAACCTCGTGCAAAAATGGAGTCAGAGCTTAGTCTCATGCAAATGAAGGCAGAGCTTAGCCTTACGCAGACGAAAGGCAGATGATTAGCCTTATGCAAATGGGAGGTAGAGCTTAACCTCATGCAAAAATAGAGACAAATCTTAGTCTCATGCAAATGAAGGCAGAGGTTAGCCTTATGCAGACGGAAGGCAGATGATTAGCCTTGTGCAATATGAACAAACAGCAAATGCTAGTAGAATTTCTTAGCTGGTAATAGGTTGTGGCATTGCGATTGTTGCGAGAATTGTGACTATGGAGCATGTTCGCCCTTTTATGTTGATAGTAAACTTTGCATTTGCGGTTGTGTTGAAGTTTGTGACTTCGAAACATATTTGTTTTTTTACTCCTGCATCCAAAGAAAAATTGTGAGATCTGTAGGTGGGGAAGGTTGGTTCGTATCTCCGCTGGCTTTACTTGCTTCGCTCTGCTTGGTCTGATGATTCTATTTGTGTCATCAGGGTAGCGTTTGGCTAAATATAGCTCTATTTTGAAAATGTATGCATGATTTTGCAAACACATAGTATAAAATATGGTTTAAGAAATTTAAATGAATCGACGACCGTGACATGGTTCAAGATATTGCAACCACCCATGCTACGGAATTTTGAGGGTCCTCCTCAAAATTCTGCCCCAGTTAGATGGTTGACAATTATGACCGTTGTACAAGCTGCGACCGGCTGAACTTGCTTCGGATTTTTGAGAGTCCTCATCAAAATTTTGCCCCAGTTTCCTATTGCGGGGGAAATGAAATTTTTATTGAATTATGACCGAACCCATAGGGCTGCCTATGTATCCCCTCTCAAACGGGAATTAGGTCAGGCGTAGTTCAATTTACATAATTGAAGAAAAGCATAGAATGTTACACATAATATCGTTTGACTGCATCTGAATTGATTGGCTTAGGCCAAACTTCTCCGTCCATTTCTGCAAGTATGAGATCTCCTCCTGTCAATACTCGGTGAACCATATACGGACCTTGCCAGTTGGGAGAAAATTTCCCTTTGGCTTCGTCTTGATGTGGAAAAATCTTCTTTAACACCAGTTGCCCCGGTGTGAACTGTCTTGGCTTGACTCTCTTGTTGAAGGATCTGGATATTCTATTCTGATAAAATTGACCATGACATATTGCATTCACCATTTTCCCATCTATGAGGGCCAACTGCTCGTAGCGGCCTTATATCCATTTTGCGTCGTTGAGCTCAACTTCTTGTATGATTCTTAAGGAAGGAATCTCTACTTCGGCAGGGATAACAACTTCCGTACCATAAACCAGTAAATAAGGAGTTGCCCCGATTGATGTGCGGACTGTGGTGAGGTATCCCAGTAAGACGAATGATAATTTTTCATGCCACTATTTGTGCTTTTCTATCATTTTTCTAAATATCTTTTTGATGTTCTGGTTGGCGACTTTCACAACTTCATTCATATGTGGTCTATAGGCTGTGGAATTCTTGTGCTTGATTTTGAAAGTCTCGCACATGGCTTTCATCAGATCACTGTTGAGATTGAAGCTGTTGTCGGTGATGATTGACTCTGGAACCCCGAACCAACAAATGATATGGTCACAGACAAAGTGTGCATGACTTTCTTAGTCACTGCTTTGTATGATGCCGTTTAGACCCATTTGGTGAAGTAATCAATAGTTACTAGGATGAACCTGTGTCCATTTGAGGTTATGGGCTCGATTGGTCCAATAAGGTCCATTCCCCAGGCGACGAACGACCAAGGTGAGCTTGTTGCATTGAGCTCATTTGAGGGTACCTTTATCATATCTGCATTTACCTGACATTGATAGCATTTCCGGACATATTGGATGCAGTTCGTTTCCATGGTCATCCAGAAGTAATCGGCTCTGAGTATTTTCTTTGCTAAGACAAAACCATTCATGTGTGAGACACAGGTCCCAGCATGTATCTCTTCAAGTAGTCTGGAGGCTTCCTTTGCATTGACACATCTTAATAATCCCAAGTCAGGAGTCCTTCTGTACAGGTTTCCTTCGTTGAGAAAGAGATTGTTGGACAATCTCTGGAGCGTGCGTTTCTGAGTGTGATTTGCAAGCTCTAGGTACTCTTCATTTGACAAATATTCCTTGATGTCGTGAAACCATGGTCTCCCATCTGCTTCTTCTTAAATGTGGGCACAATATGCCGGTTGGCAATGGATCTCTACTGGAATAGGATCAATGAAGTTCATATCCGGGTGTTGTATCATGGATGATAGAGTGGCCAATGCATCGACAAACTCGTTCTGAATTCTGTGGACGTGTCGAAATTCTGTCTTTGTGAACCTTTTCCTCAATTCCTGCACATGGTGCAGATATGGAAATATCTTGGAATTCTTGGTAGCTCATTCTCCTTGTACTTGGTGTATTAGCAGATCTGAGTCACCAATTACTAGAAACTTTTGGATACTCATGTCAATGGCCATATTGAGCCCTAAGATGTAGGCCTCATATTCTGCCATATTGTTGGTACAGGGAAATATGAGTTTGGCAGATACCGGGTAGTGTTGACCTGTTTCCGATATCAGAACAGTTGCAATGCCGACTCCTTTAAAATAACGTATTCTCCTCCCACGGGGTTCTCGGCAAGATGATCTACCAGTGCTTGACCCTTAACCACTTTCTAAATCACATAGACAATGTCGAACTCACTAAACAGGATTTGCCATTTGGCCAGTTGGCCAGTGGGCATGGGCTTCTGAAAGATATATTTCAAGGGATCCATCCTTGATATGAGATACGTTGTGTAGGCACAGAAGTAATGCCTCAGCTTCTGGGCTACCCAGGTTAGAGCACAACAGGTACATTCTAGTAGAGAATATCGTTCCTCATGTGGAGTGAACTTATTACTCAGATAATAAATAGCTTGTTCCTTTATTTCTGTCTCGTCGTGCTGCCCCAGAACGCAGCCAAAAGCTCCATCTAATACCGCAAGTTAGAGTAACAAGGGTCTACCTGACTCTAGCGGGACCAAGACTGGTTATGTTGACAAGTATTCTTTGATTCTGTCAAAATTTTTCTGACAATCATCGTTCCATTCGGTCGCAACATCTTTCTTCAGCATCTTGAAGATTGGTTCACATATAACCGTGGACTGGGCTATGAATCGACTGATGTAGTTAAGGCGTCCCAGGAAAATCATCACATCTTTCTTGTTCTTTGGCGGTGGCAATTCTTGGATGGTTTTGACCTCTAATGGATCCAGTTCTATTCCTCGGTGGCTGACGATGAACCCAAGCAATTTCCCAGCAGGAACTCCGAACGCACACTTTGCGGGGTTTAACTTCACGTTGTACCTTTTCAGCCTGTCAAAAAAATTTCTCAAATCTGTTGTATGGTCAGTGGCTCTCTTGGACTTGATGATGATGTCATCCACATATACCTCAATCTCTTTATGTATCATATCATGGAAGATAGTGGTCATAGCTCTTATATAGGTGGCACAAGCATTCTTTAAGCTGAATGACATCATCTTATAACAGTAAACCCCCCACGGCGTAATGAAAGTTATTTTCTCATCGTCTCCCTCGTCCGTCCAAATCTGGTGGTAACCAGCAAAACAATCCAAGAACGATTGAAGTTCATGCTTTGCACAATTATCAATCAAGATGTGTATGTTCGGGAGAGGAAAATCATCCTTCGGACTGGCCCAATTGAGATCCCGGTAGTCGACACAAACCCTGACTTTTCCATCTTTCTTGGGCACTGGCACGATGTTGGCTAACCATGTCGGATATTCAACTACCCTTATAACCTTGGCGTTTATTTGCTTGGTAACTTCCCTTTTGATTTTCAGACTCATATCATGCTTGAATTTTCTGAGCTTTTGCTTTACCGGCGGGCACATTGGATTGGTTGGTAACTTGTGAGCCATAATGGATGTACTTAGACCAGTCATGTCATCGTACGAACATGCAAATATGTCTTCATACTCTTTCAAGAATTTTGTGTATTCCACTTTCTCTGATGGCGATAGATGAATGCCGATGCGAGTTTCCTTGACAGTTTCTGAATCTCCGAGGTTGACTATCTCGGTTTCGTCCAGATTGGACGTAGGTATATTTTCAAAATCCTCAACTTCTCTGATAATTTCATCAGGTATGGTATCTTCTTCCTCTGAATCACCGTCCTTTTGTTGCGTTGTCTCATTGCATGTCATAGTCATTGGTTCATCAAGACAGGAAATAGTAATGTTGTAAGATAAAATAATGAGAGAAAATGATAATAAATGAATACAGATTCGTTGAAACATAAAAGTGATTTTAGAATGTTTTTGGTACACTTGAGATTTTATTGGAAAATGTAAAAAAAAATGGAAATGCGAAAAGGAAACCGTTAGCAAAAATGAAATAAACAATGCTTGTTCAGCCTTGCTACCCCGGGACTTGTCGGGCCCTGGATGGTCTGACAGTCCAATTCTTGAGGAATGATCCCTTACTCACAGCTTGGATGTTAGGGTCTTCCTCCTTCTCCTCCTTCTCAACAATAACACAACAGTCTATGTCACCATCTTCCAATAATAGATACTTCAAAGCTGCTAGAGTTTCTTCTTCTTCTGACCCCCATATGATATCAGCTTGCTGGAAAGTCTGCTTCAAATGTGGTATAGGTTGTTCCAATGGATATTAGGGACCACGCCATGGTGGCGACCAATCTTCGTACTCCTGCCAAGTGTATTTGTATCCCAGCCCAAAAGTGGTGCTCTGATGCTTCAACTGTATTGGTTTGGAAATCCCCTGAAGATTTTTCCCGAGTCCTCTGCCAAGATCGTATCCACTCCATTCAGTATGCTTTCAATCTTACTGTCCCACCATTTGTCTGCATCCACTGCATTGACCCGTTCAATATGGTGGTAGGTTTCTCCACCCAGCCTTCTTCTACCTTCAATCACCGGGATGGTCTGGCGACCATAGATATGATTGCTTTTGTCTCCATGGATGATCATTTCCTGGTGGTTCCATTCAAATTTTACCACCTGATGCAAGTTTGATGCTACAACCCCGACGTCATGTATCCATGGGCGTCCCAACAATAGATTATAGGATGACGATATGTTTATCAACTGAAGTTCAATTTCGAACAATGTAGGTCTCATTTGCAGACAAAGACTGATTTCGCCGATGGTAGACCTCTGAGAACCATCAAAAGCCTTTACATTAATAGATCCTTCTTTGATCTCGTGCAATCCCTTGCCCAATTTCTTGAGTGTTGTCAACAGACAAATGTTGAGGCTAGATCCACCGTCCAGAATCTTGGTGATGAAGTAGTCCTCATATTGCACAGTGATGTGTAGTGCTTTGTTATGACTTAGCCCTTCAGGCGGCAACTCGTTCTCGTAGAAAGTGATCTTGTGACTTTCCAGTATTTGACCTACCATATTGTCCATTTCTCAACTAGTTATGTTATTTGGCACATATGCTTCATTCAACACTTTCATCAAAGCATTCATGTGTGTCTCTGAATTCTGCAGCAATGACAGAATGGATATCTGGGCCAGAGTTTTGTTCAGCTGATCGATGACTGAGTATCCGCTGGCCTGCACCTTCCTCCAAAGATCATCTGGGCCTGTCTCAATGACGGGTGGCCTGTTGGAAGCATTCTTGCTAGACTCTGCCAAGTGTTCAGGTGTATAGACCTTGCATGTCCTTGTCATCCCATGTGCAACACCAACTTCTTCTATCTTGACTTTACCTTTCCTTCTTGCTTCAACCGTGTAATCATAAGGTACAACCTTGTCTTTGAAAGGTGGCGTGGTTGACATTTTCACTGTGATTGGTGCAACTACTTTCATTTCAAATGGAATGGGTGCCTTAACAGGCGGCATAATTTCAACCTCGAACGACAAATGTGTGTTTGCAGGTGGTGCCGTTTCAAACTTGAATGGGAGTGACGCAGTTACCTTGACGTCTCCGGATGGCTTAATCTGGACTATGATGGGATTAAGAGTGACTACTGGCTTCTTTGAGTCATCACCTTCTATGATTAACCCGATCGACCCCTCTGGGTCCCAATCTTCTTCTATGTCTATCATATTGACACCCCTATGGTCTGGAAGCGGATTGTTGTGAACATTGGGAGAAGCTTATTTTTCCTGGATGACATTGTTATCGATCATAGACTGGATCTTATCCTTCAATGAGTGACATTCATCAATTGTATGCCCCTTCATGCCGGAATGGTATGCACGTGTCTTGTTTGGATTGATGAACCATTAGGGTGGATTTTCAGAGGTTATAGAAGGGATATGAGTGACATAACCAACATATTTTAATCTTTCATACAACTGGTTGATAGGTTCAACAATGGCAGTGTATTGTTTAGAAGGTCTGCGACCAAAGTTGGGTCGAGGCCTCGGGAAATTTTGGCGAGCAGGGGGTGATTGGAAGTGAGATGGCTGAGAGTTGTAGGTATGATAAACAGGAGCTGGTTGGGAGTATCTGGAGGAAATAGGCTGATATCTAGACGGTGGAGATGACTGATATGTAGACGGTGGAGATGATGACTGATAGGTAGGCGATGGTGCTTGATATGTGAGTGGGGAAGTTCGCTATACCAACGGGGATTTGGGTCCATGTGCAACCATTACCGTTCATGAATCTTTCTTCTTGTATATAACACCACTCTTGATACCTTCTTCAATTCTCTCACCCAACTTGATGATGTCAGAGAATTTGTGGTTTTCAATCACCATTAACCTCTCATAATACTACGGGTCTTGTGCCTGGACGAAGATTTTATCCATTTGCTCTTCCTCTAGGGCAGTCCTGACCTTGGCTGCTTCAGATCTCCAGCGAGCAGCATACTCGCGAAAAGTTTCGGTGGGCTTCTTTTTAAGGTTCTGGATGTAGAACACGCCTGGTGCATTCTCCTTATTGAACCTGAATCGGTCCATGAAGTCTGATGCCATACTTACCCAGTCGGACCACTTCTTAGGGTTTTGACTGATGTACCAAGATAAAACATCTCCCGTGAGTCTCCTCATGAACAATTTCATGAAAATCTTCTCGTCTCTTCCTACTCCAATCAATTTATCATAATAGGTCCTCAGATGGACTCTGGGATCACCTGTACATCGAATATTTCGAACTTAGGAGGTTTGTAACCCTCCAGTAGTTCAACATCGGGCTGTATGCAGAGATCTTCGTATTCAACCCTTCGACTCCCTTGATTCCTCCAATGCCCTGAACTCGTCTAGTTAGTTTCTTGAGTTCCTCGGCCAAATTATTAATGAGCATATCCTTCTCACCAGATTCAGGTGTGTAAGCAATGTGTTGGGTGGAGTGAGGTAGAGTCTCCATGTATATGGGGTTGTTCTGATGACCTGGTGTTTGAGCATAGAGGTGGTCACTTGTGGAGTCTTGTGGTTCAGGGATAATTAGCGGGGTATCTATTGGAGCGTGGAAAGTGTTGTACTGGTGCTGTGGTGGGATAATTTGTTTTTCCGATGGAGTTGTATGGTGATGAGTTGTGGGAGGGTTCTATTTGTTTGGGGTGTTCTGAGGATGTATGGGATTTTGAATGACATATGGGACACTGAGTGAAAAGGATAAATTTGCCAAGTTCCGGACATGCTCAAGATCCCCTTGGAGTTTCAACAACCTTTGCTCGAGTTGTGACATAGCATTATTCTGAACTTGAGTACCTTGATTATCAAGAGCTTCTGTTCGTTTCACTAGCGTTGTGTTTTCCTGTCTGATGTTGCCCAAATCTTCCATTTTGCCTTTGCCTTTAAGTTGACTAGGAGGAGGAGGAGGTGGAGGACCCCTGGATCTTGTGTGATATGATGATGATGCCAGAATGCACGAACCAACCTTTGGTGGTGGTGGGGGGGGGGGGTAATAGTCAAAAGAGAAACAAAAACAAAAAATAAAAGGTAGCCAAGTCAGTGAGGATCATGAGAAAATATTGCAGTATTTAAACACATAGTGCAAGAATAAAAGTGTGTCCTAAGTTGGGAGCCTCGTTGTGCCAGAGGTAAGCCTAGCGACAAGTTGATTTTGGAGAACTTAGATGCAAAAATGCCTCATTTCATTAATGTAAAATAGACGAGTCCAAAACGACACTAAAATAATGAGCAGGAAATAAAGTCACTAATGGCACTTGGCCTTATTACATTGGTAAAAAGCAATGAAAAGGAAACCTAGACTATTTAGTCCTTGAAGGACCTTCCCAAGGCTTGGTTTTCTTGGTTCTGTCAATCAGGTTCCCCAGGTCGTGCATGCTCAACAACATGTATACCCTTGCTAGATGCCCTCCTTCGTTTCCCTCAGCATTCTGGCAATCGGCGACCCTTTTTCTTGTCTTTACTTCTAGATCCATCAGACCCTGCTCCAAATATTCCGACGTTTCACTAGATTTGACGGCCCTTTACTTCCACTCATTGATCAGTTCCATATTAGTCTTGTGTTGCTCTAGATGCTCGGCCTCGGACTCACGAATCCTTTTGCGCAAATTATTGTATTTCCCCTAAGCCTCAGCCACTTCGTTTATGACTATGTTTATGTTGATACCTGGATTAATTATCCCTACTATGATGTCTTCCAACCATGATAGGTAAAAGCGTACATGCCCTTCGTGGTATCTGTCGGGCTCGATGGGGTCCTTTTCTACAATAACCTTGAGATGTCACAGATGCTGAGCTTCACATTTGTATGGGATATCGTCGTCCTGAAAATCTGCCTTGTAATGACTCATTTTGGAGACTCGCGGTATAACTTGCTTTCTACCCGCCTGTCTCATGACCCTGATGATATATGCCCCTTAAACCAATCAACACCAGGTGCGGAGCATCCCTCGATATGATGATGAATTCACTGGTTGGGAACCATTCGAACATTCATTGAACCTGGTTCTCGGTCAAATTATCAAAAAACAACGGCCATTCTGTAGCATTTTCTGGTTGAGCAAACCTATCAGGGATGTAGGTCATCCTCTTAAGGTGGTGGAAGTCTATATGATCATTCCACGCCCTTCGTGGAAATTCCTGACGATATTGGCCTCTCTAGAGATGCTCCAATAACCAAATCTGTAGTAGCAGATTGCAACCCTCAAAGTGTTTGGCCCCCCTTCTGGCAGTGGTCCAAGGCTCGGTATATGTCTGCTACGATCATAGGGACAATGGTATATGTTTGCCCTTCGATCCCTTCCATTAAGGTTTTGGATACCATAGACAGTCTAGTATAAATCCGATCTCTTTTCTTGGAAACACCATCAGACCCAGGAAGCAAACGACGAACACAAAAAAAACCTGTAGTGAATATGACCCAAGGAAGTAATAGAGAACTCGTCGTGGAATATATGACAGGATTGCTATGGCTGTATCGTTCATAGAGATAATCAAAGGTATGTAGGACTCTGTCAGGCACTATAAACCATCGTTCTTCTTCAAACCCATCATTTTTAGGAACCCCCTAGCGGCACGGTTCTCTGGTACCAACAAACCTGGAATGTCCCAAGGTAATCCCGCAAATCCCCCTATCTCCTCCAAAAGGGGGGTCATTTCTATGTTGCCAAAACGGAACATAGACCTTTCTGTGTCCCAGAACATTGTGGCTGCTTCGATAAACATGTTGTTTGGTTGAATATCCAGTAAAGAGGGCAAGTTCTCGAGGACCCTCTTCACATGGTCTTTGTCACTGGGCGAGAGGTCTTCCCACCAATCCAGCAATAGTGGTGGTATTCTTTAGACCCTTTCCTCCTCCAGACTCGACTATTTATACACTTATGATTAGCATGCATGCATTTAGTTCTCCAAATAAATGCACAGAACGTGACTGCGTCCGTTAGGATTATGAAAAACCCGGTGGACTTTTGGATAAGGCTGTCTTAAAGGGTTATTATGCGGATGACACGTTAAACCAGCTAAGTTTGACCATGATGCCTGCACAATACAATAGAGTAAGGTTTCTATGAGGTTTTAGACTGGTACCCTCAAGCGGATAACTTGAGGGGGAAAGGCAGGGAACCATTGACTACACCGCTGATCGACTAGTTTTACCGCAAATAAGCCTTTCCGAATTTAGGGGTGATATAAAATGGAAGAGCGCAACCACTCATCAACCGTTGCTATAGGATTTGTATAGGCACGAGTGGAATATGATGTTAGGCATGATTATGCAACAATAAATGAGCAATAAAAGCATGTTGTCATGTATTTGCACATTATGAAAGCGGTAAATACAACAGTTATAATTGAAAAAGCAGTTACAAAGGAAAACAAAAAGAAACACGTCAGTTTTGATTTTGAAAGGAATAAATACTTGAAAGAGATAAATAATTAATGGCACATAGAGGGGGAAAGGGAAAGGTCGCAAGTATTAACAAAGTAAAGACAAGTTCACAAAGCAGTTTGAAATGGTAAAAGCCTAGATAAATCCCCAGCAGAGTCGCCATGCTGTCGCGCCCCCTCTTTCCTCCTCTTTCGGATCGGTCAGGGTATTCGACATTATTGGGACAACTCGTTTCCTTTTGGAAAAGGGATAAGGAATTGAAGATTCGTCACCTAATTATTTTAAGGTGCGTTAGGTCACCTACTAAAGGTTATTTACAAACACAGATTAGATAAATCATAGATAGGGTAAGTGCTTTAAATTACTTCAAGGGGAAGGTATTAGGCACCCCTCAAAGTTCACAATTGTGGTTCCCGACCAAAACAAACTTTGTGAACATATAGCATATAAGCAATAAACACATAGTTAAATACATGAAGGTTTTGAGAAGATTTGCAGTCCAAGCACACATATGTGCCTAAGTTTAAAAGATTTAAAGGCTAAGCACATATACAAAATTTTGGAGGTTTTACAATCTAAGCACACATGTGTAAGGGATAGGGGGTCCTAGGTTGTTTATCCTATAGGATCACGTCAGTACAATCCCCGGTAATCACTCCTTGGGAGAGGGGCTACACGTGAAATTAGCGCACCGGATATCATATCCATGTTTACCCTTCCCACCCCTTAGTGGTTATTAAGCGAGTTTATTTAATGACCTGTATGCGTGCTATTACCCGTCCCTTCTTAATGGCCCTGGAGGAATTTAGGACCTCTAAATATAGGCAGTTCTAGACAAAACTCCTAAGGTTAAAAGGATAAAATTTTAATCGAAAGGCAAGAACAAATAGGACTTTACAAATAAATGCAGGAAAAAACAGTTAAGAGGCTCAGATTTACCTCCACAGATAATGCACATAAGCATCACGTCTCAAACACAAACAAGAGGCAGTTTTATTAGACATAATCCTAAGATAGGATATCTAAGTGAATATCAATGCACAGAAGTATGCAGCTTTATTTATAAACTAAATAGTAAGGATTTAAAACCTGTTAGCCTTTAGACAGTAAACAATATTCATTTTTTTAAGAGATTGATTGCCTAAGGCTTTCCTAGGCGTGAGGTTGTGCGTAGTAATTACCAGAACTATTAGACAGTTCAGAGGTTGTTTTACCTAAAAGCATGTTGTTCTAGATGATACGATTATGCAGAGATTGTTATTAGTTTTATTAAGAGCAAGACAATTAGATGTGACATTAGATGTGCCATTTGGGTTATGCAACGCTCCGGCTACGTTTCAAAGATGCATGATGTCTATATTCTTGGACATGGTGGAAGACTTCTTAGAAGTGTTCATGGACGATTTCTCGGTGGTAGGTGATTTTTTTGAGCATTGCCTCGACAACCTTAGGCAAGTGCTAAAAAGGTGCGAGGAAACAAACCTTGTGCTAAATTGGGAGAAATGACACTTCATGGTGGATAAGGGCATTGTCTTGGGCCATAGAAATTCAACACATGGCATATAGGTTGATCGAGCAAAAATTAAAATCATCTCCAAACTTCCTCCACCGACTTCAGTGAAGGGTGTCCGAAGCTTTTTAGGGCACGCCGGCTTCTATAGGCGCTTTATCAAGGATTTCTCAAAAATTTCCCCATTTGCAAACTCCTTGAAAAATATGCCAAATTTGTGTTTGATGATAAGTGCCTGAAAGCTTTTGAAGAATTGAAAGAGAAACTCACCACGACACCCATTATTGTCACACTGGATTGGTCCCTTCCTTTCGAACTCATGTGTGATGTCAGTGGTGTAGCTATTGGAGCGGTGCTTGGTCAAAGGCATAACAAAGTTCTTCATCCTATCTACTACGCAAGAAAGACGCCCAATGGTGCACAAACAAATTATACGGTGACTGAGAAAGAACTTCTTGCCATTATTTATGCCTTTGAGAAATTTCGAGCCTATTGTTGGGGTCCAAGGTGGTAGTTTACACGGATCATGCTGCTCTTCGCTATCTTATGGTGAAGAAGGAAGCTAATCCACGATTAATATGATGGGTCCTTTTATTGCAAGAATTCAACTTTGAGGTCAAGGATCGCGAGGGCACAAAAAATCAAGTTGCGGATCATTTGTCTAGGCTTGAGGAAGAAGGAAGACCAAAGGAGAACGTCGACATCAATGATGCTTTTCTAGATGAGTACATATTGGTACTATCTTACTCATCTGCCCTTTGGTATGCCGATATTGCTAACTATTTGGTTAGCGACCTTATTCCCGATGGATTGGAGACCTATCAAAAGAAGAAGTTCTTGTGGGAATGTAGGCAATACTATTGGGAGGAGCCCTTCTTGTTTCGCATTTGTGCCGACAACATCATTCGGCGTTGTGTTCCAGAAGATGAGGTTGTACCAATTCTCAAGGCATGCCATGACTCACCGGTTGGTCATCATGGATGAAATAGAACGACAACAAAAGTACTTGAATGTGGCTATTATTGGCCATCAATCTACTAGGACGCGAATTATGATCAATGCCAAAGGCAAGGGTTAATATCTAAGAGGCATGAGATGCCTATGAATTTTGTGATGGAGGTCGAAATCTTCGACGTTTGGGGGATCGGTTTTATGGGTCCCTTTGTGAGCTCTTATGGCATGAAGTATATCCTAGTGGAAGTGGACTATGTGTCCAAGTGGTTTGAGGCGATCTCCTTGCCAAACAATGAGGCGAGTGTGACCGCATTTTTTAAGAAAAAGCATATTCACACGGTTTGGCACTCCTAAAGCCATTCTTAATGATGGTGGATCTCATTTCTGCAACAAGGCTTTCACCGGGCTACTCGAGAAATATGGCATAAAGCAAAAGGTGGCCACACCTTATCATCCTCAGTCGAGTGTCCAAGTTGAAGTCTCCAACAGGGAGATTAAGAACATTCTAGCCAAAAGTGTCAATGCAAACAAGACTAACTGGTCAAGAAAGCTAGATGATGCATTATGGGCCTATCACAGATCGTTCAAGACTCCTATTGGCACTTCACCATACCGGTTAGTCTTTGGCAAGGCATATCATTTACCCGTGGATCTGGAACACAAGGCCATGTGGTCTTTGAAAAAGTTGAACCTTGACTGGGTCGAGGCTGCTAATCTGAGATTGACACAACTCAACGAAATGGAAGAATTCTATTTCCATGCCTATGAGAGTGAAACTATGTACAAAGAAAGAATGAAGTTTGTCCATGACAAGAAGATCTTGAAACGGGAGTTCAAATCGGGTGACTTGGTCTTACTTTTCAATTCAAGACTCAAGTTGTTCCCGGGAAAACTCAAATCTAAATGGCCTGGCCCGTTCAAAGTGGTAAATGTGTCTCCATTTGGAACGATTGAATTAGAGTCGAAAAATGGTCTCTGAACTTTCAAGGTGAATGGCCAGCGGGTTAAGCACTACTTGGGCACAAATGGAGACAAGCATCTGGTGGAGCAATTTTCCCTCAAGGATGGCCCATCACCCATCACTGAGTAAGCCCAAAATGAGCCAACTTCGTCGTGCCGCGATGTTAAATTAAGCGCTTTGTGGGAGGCAACCCATGTGTGGTAACATTCTTTTTGTTCCTTATTTTTATCCTTTTTTGTTATTTAGATTAGATTGAGCAAGTTGACGTTTTTGTAGAGTGCAGGTGGTCCAAAATATCATAAAACAGGGTGAATATATTGAAGAAATGAGAGAAAAGTCACTCCAAAGAGTTTGATGCAGCTATGCGGTCAAATAATGACTATGCAGACCGCATAGTGGTCGCAAACCTGGACAGGAGGTTGAGACCAATTTGCTAAGAAATGTGGTGAAAAGTCACATTACGCGGACCGCATATCACTTATGCGACCTTATAATGCTTTGCATTTATGGGGTAACTAGACCTATCCTGATACTGTCGCATAACACTCATGTGGTCGCATAACGTGTTATGCGATCACTTGTCCACCGCATCCCTGCCAGGTAAAAATCCCTAACCTTCTTCCTAACCCTCTACGCATTACTTCACTCATTTGCACACAAGCACTCACACTCGTCAAGAAACAAAAACAGAAAGAAAAGAGCAAGAACAAGGATCGATCGAGCGAAACAAAGTGAAAGTATATTTTGGAGATCATTTTCTTCCACTCATTCTCTACATCTGGTATGTACGTTCTCCCCTTCCATTTCTGCTACTTTTTCTTTGTATTATTTTTTCTTTTTCTTTGGTATACCCCTAAGCGCTTAATTAGACATAAAAATACTGGGTGGGGGGTCTGTGAGCATGATGTAGGTTGTAAATTTTTTTTAGGAAAAGGTTTGAACCGTGGGAACGATGACTTTTGTGGCCCGCATAAACGATTTGCGGCCAGCAAAGTCACCGCAAATAGGCCATTTTTGTTACCCTAGGTGACCTTGTGTAGTGCAATAATGTGGAGGCTTTTGTGATTGCAAAACTGATATGCGGCTCGCAAAGCCACCGCAAACATAGTCAGATGATGGGTTTGTCTAAGGGCCATTATGCGGCAGGTTTGCGATCGCAAACCCTGCTTTGCGGTGGGTTTTGCGATCGCATGTTTTTGGGACCAACCAATGTACAAAGGTTTGCGATGGATATATGATTCGCATAGTGGTTATGCGATTTCATAACCCATCGCATACCTGGCATTTTTTTTAGTACTATAATTATGCGACGGGTTTGCGGTCTGCATGGTGGTTATGCGACCGCATAACCCATCGTATTTTGTGTTTCTTTGGCAATTTTTCTTGTTTTATGCTTGCTATGCTACGCAATCGTTCACACACTGTTTCTTTGCAGAAATGGCACCAAAGAAGACTATAGCAATGCGATCCCTATCCTTTCGTTGGCGTAAAAGGGCCATTGCCGGCCAACATACACAATAGGCAAAACGCCCACGACCGGACACCTCATGCATTGCTGTTGAGCACTCCTCCCAGTATGATGAGGAGGAGGCATAACTAAATACCTTGCCATCAGTAGACTTGCAAGCTAAAGCAAGACAGAAAAAAGGAGAGGATCTACAACTCCGATTTGGGATCACCGGTTCCATGAGTCTGTACAAAGCGGGGCCTGAAAAGCGAAAGATCCTTGACGAAAAATAATTGAGCCTGAACGGGTTGCGGGAACACTACCCTCACATACTAGAGAACATCAAGGAGAGGCAGTGGGAGTTCTTCACGGAGGTTCCTGATGAGTATAACGAAACTATTGTGCGTGAATTTTATGCTTCATATGGGGCTTCCAGGACCGCTGAGCACAAGAGAAACATGTCTTTAGCGACATAGTTCCTGTTCGAGGAAAGCATGTGTTATGTGATAAGGTCACTATCAATGATTTGTACTTTGAGGAGTGGAGTCCGGGCACAGCTGAGCATGAGGCCAAAGTAGAAAACAAAGACAATGAGCGTGCTTGGATAACGTCTGTGATAGCCAATGGCACCCCCGCCTGGATAGACCCTAACCAGAAGATTTACAAATAGGATCTCACACGAAAGGGTCGCTACTGGCTCAACTTTGTAACTTCACACCTTATACCGTCCATAAATGAAACAGATATCAACATTGAGAAAGCACTTCTAATTGCATGTATCATGACAGGTATCAAAAATAATGTGGGTGAGATTATATTTCGAGAGTTGGAGGTCAGGGAAAACCAGAAATCCACATCACTTCCATTTCCCTTCTTGATCACAACTCTTTGTAATCAAGCATGAGTGCCTCCATTGCCTCACCATGACAAGTCGGTGAAAGAGCTCAAGGATATCGATATCATGTGTATTAGTAACGCAGTATCAAAGGAAGTTGTTGCTCCTACAGAGATTCAGATCCCCATCTTAGAAGGCACAAACATTCCAGAATCCCAGATACCAGCCTCTTCTCAGGCCACAATGGCCTCCACAACCACTCCTCAACCCACTCCACAAGCCACCACTGCACAACCTCCGATCGCATTGCCAGCTATTTCTAAGCTCGGTCTCTTAGCTCAGCACACAAATGCTAAGGTAGACCGACTGATGAAGGAGCTCCCAACCATTATTCGGCAGGAATTACTTCCCGTACAATCCTCAGTGACGACGCTTTAACAACAACACAATCTTATGAGGATCGCCTGAAGCAAATTGAGGTGCGACTGGAGAAAGTTGAACGGGGCGAGGGTGGAGGCATGCCCAAGCTCCGTAGAGATGTAGATGCACTAAAGGGTGCGCTCCAAAAGATGCAGAAGCTGGAGTTTGATGTATCCTCCCTCCTTCCAAAGGAAGGAGAGCAGGGAGCTGGCACATACATTTCTGGACTCGACTTTGATTTCACCACACTGATGACAGCTCCCGATCCGCAGATTGTTGGGTCCTCCCAAACTCCAGCTCCCCTGGCACCCATTGACATTCCCTTTTAGGCAGATTCCGGACATACTGAAGAGTCCGACGATAAGGAGACAGATGATGAGGAGACAGATGAAGATGCACTGTCTGAGGAGGATGAGGGTCCTCAAGACAAGAGTAAGCAAGTTTTCATGACTACAGCTGCACAGGAGAAAGAAGAAGCAGATGTACAAACGGAAATTGCCCACTCGCTAGCGGACATGGTTGCCAAAGCCCATCCATCGACCACTCATCCATCATCGGGCGAGGCTAGCAGCTCCCAGGTCCTCACTTCATCATCAGTGCAATTGGAGATCCCTTCTCCATCCTTGGAGGTCAGTCCTCAGGCTGAGATCCCATTAGCTACAACTTCAGCATCAGTGGGTGACCCCACCCCTGTCCAGCATGCCTCAGACTCCTGCAGCGCTTAGTACACCATCAGGGAGCCCCTCAACTCTATTTTTAAGTTTTTATGCATTGGGGACAATGCATGCTCTTTAGTTGGGGGTAGATATTTTTTTGTTAATAGTTGTATGTAAAAATAAAAAAATAAAAATTTTACATTAGTAGTTAGTAATGAATTCCCCTTGGTTTTTCTTCACCGGGTTCTTTCCCAAAGGTGTAATAGTAGAACCAGGATAGTAGTATGAACCGTTTTGACCTAGTTGGTGTGATTTTATAGCTTCAAGCATGTATGTTGGCAAATGAATGATACCCTTCTGTTGTTGATGTATATAAAATAAAATAAAAAAGATTTTATGGTTAGTCTTTTTTTGTGAACTTGAGGCTCGCTCTTTGACTTTATATTTGATCAGAATTGTACTTATCATATGATGAAAGCTTGAGTTGCCTGATGTTCACTTGAGGGCTAAAACCATGTTGAGTCAAACAGTTCATGTGCCATGTGTGTTAGTGTTTGTGTAAATAATTCTTGTGTTTACTTCTATCATCTAGAACTTGCCTGGTTGATCTTTCAATGTTAATTATAATTATGTTTTGTTGGAGAAATTACCTTAGGCATTCTTTGTGTTATTTGATAAACCCTTTTAGCCTTTCAAGCCTAACCATTGCATAGACATTATCACTAGTCACCCCATTCGAGCTTTTAACATTTTCTTTGGCTACCTTATTACAAACCTTTCCCCTTTTGTAAAATAATTCCCTCTTTTGAACTCGTCCTTCCTTGAACATTGATAATGAAGTTAAAAGCCTAAGTTGGGGGTGTGGTGTCAAGTTGGAAATTGGTAAGGTTGTACATTGAGTGTAGGAACATATTGCATGAAAGTATTTAAGCTCCAAAAGAATTATATACAAAAAAAAAGGGAAAATAAAAAGAGATATATGTATGTATATAAATATGGAGCCTTGAAGAAAATTAGAGAGGTGTTTAAGGTGGTTCTATGTTGGTAACTAGATACCAATGAGGGCTATGTGGTTTGAGAAGAAACAAAGTGCAACAAGAAAGATAAATGTGAGTAGTGTTCAAGGAGGGTGTAGTCACTTGTACCCCAAATGCTTATCCGACCCTTTCCTAAACCTACATTACAAGCTTAAAAAGCCCTATGGGATCTCCAACCGAATGTCGTTAAAATAAGCGGCGAATTAAAATAAGATCAAGCTTATGTCATGATATGTTGTAACACTTGAAATTCTTTGTGAGAGTGAGTGTCTTTGCGAATTTATCCCTTGTGTTGTTATTGTAAATATGGTGATTTCGGGGACCTTCTTTCTTATGAGGATACATGAACTGCAAGGTTTAACAGAAGTTAAGTTCTTGAAGTCGAATGCATGTGCACTTAGTTGAGAGCAACATGTTGTCAAATTGGTCGAGGCTCAAAGTTCACAGGCTGATTAGCTTCTTTGTAAATAATAATGGTTGTCCAGGAAGGGTAAGTAAATGACAACACATGCTTGTGAACTGACAATCAAAACCGCCCACGGTCACTACTGTTTCATGCCGTCAGTGAGAGTCTATGATAGGATAATGTTGTTTTAGTTGCTTGTGGATAAGCAAGAGTTTAAGTTGGGGGTGTTGATGTGCCGTAGAATTTTGGCACATTTGATACCAATTACTTAGATTTTGGATCGTTATAAATGCATTTGCTTGTTAAATCTTATGAAGTTTTGTAGTACATGAGGCTTGAGGACCCGAAAGCATGGAAATTAAGTCAAAAAGCTGCACAAGAGCAAAAATAAGACAAGTTGCAAGCTGCATGATCCAAATGCGGACCGCAAATCTCACATGCGGACCGCAAACCATGAGGGGAAACTGCAGAGTGAAGCAGTTAAAATGGCCAAATCAAATGCATGTTATGCGGTCCATTATGCGACCGCATAACAAGTTTCGGACCGCATGACAAACCACAGATTTCCAGAAGAGTCAGAGCTCACAAGTTTGCGATGGAGAATGCGATCACATAATAGATATGTGAACCGTATAACTGCTATGCGATCGACATCTGGCACTAAACTCAGGAGATTTGCGATGGACTTAAAGGATATGCGGACTGCATACTTGTTTTGCGACAGATATGCGGTCGCATAATTTGTCGTCAAAAGGTATTTTTGTCCAGTTTTGACCCCGATTTTTAGCTCACTATAAATAGATGTATTAGGGTTTTAGTGGGGGCATCTTGTCTGAAAAAAGAGGCTATAATACAAGGCATTGAATAGTCCATCTTTTGGAAGCTTTAGAGTGAAGAATCTTGCACTTTTGTAAGCATTATGACATTGAATATTGTTATCTTTTTGTATTTTAGCATGTGTGGCTAGTTTTAGATACTAAGGTTGTGGACCCTAAATGGGTGTTTACTATTGAATATGTGTATAATGGTTGATTGATATATATTTATTTGTCATTCTTCATTTATTGTTGGCGGTTGCAAACATTAACAAATGTCGTTTTACTCTTTATTTACTTGGAAAGCGGTTTAGGGTTTGGTAGAAGTAAATGTCAAAAACACAAGGCATCAAACCTTGTTTAATAGAATCACTTAGGGATAAGTTGATTTTATTTGGCACTAATTGATTGTTCTTAATTGCAGCTCTTTTATATTTGAAAAAATCATAAAGAGGAAATACTACCCAACTATTGGAAAATATAAGGTAGTCATTTAGAGATCATGTGCATATCAAGGACCTTCCATTAGAAATATATCATATTAACACCGATAACATTGCATTTCATTAAAGGGGACACAACCTTAGTTTAGTTAATTAAATTATTGACAACTTTCTAGAATCATAATTGTCACTACTTCACTCAATTACAATACTCCCTTTTTAAGTTAACAAAATAAAATTACGAGTTAAGTCAAGCTTCACATTATTCACGTAATCTTTTCACGCCTATTCCCTGTGAGATTCGACCCCAACCTAGTTGGGTTATTATATTTGACATCGACCGCTTTACACTATTTATTTAAGTTTAATTTGAGCGTATCAATTAGTCATTAGGGGGATAATCAACAAGAGAGTGTAAACTTCGCTGAAACTTTTTCTCATATGGTTAAATTGATTACTATTAAGTGTCTCTTGTCTCTGGATGTTATGAAGGGTTGGGTTGTTTATCAACTCGACATGAACAATGCATTCTTACATGGGGACTTATATGAGGAAGTTTTCATGAAAATCCCCCAGGGCCTTTCTATTACACCCTTTAAGTCTGTTTTTGTTTTTGTTTCTTCTTTAGCTTGCAAACTAAATAAGTCTCTCTATGGTCTAAGACAAGCATCTAGGCATTGGTATACAAAACATTCATCTGCCTTGCAGTCTAGAGGTTTTCAAACTATATAAATGATTATTCCTTGTTTAGAAAATTATTATTTAAACAGTTTCTTGATGTTCAATTCAAAATTAAGGATCTTGGAGAAACTCATTATTTTCCTAGTCTTGAAATGTCAAATAGCCTCGAGGTTTCTTGGTTAGTCAACATAAGTTTACTCTTGATATTCTCATTGAGTACAAGTGTTCTAATGTAAGCCCTGTTGTCCCAACCTGAGATTCTCAGTTAAAGCTCTCAACTGAAACATGTGACTTGCTTCTTGGGCCCTCTATTTACAGAAAATTGGTTGGTAAACTTAATTTTTTGCAGCATACTCGACCTGACATTTCATTAACAATTCAACATCTCAGTCAATTCATGTCTGCTCCTATAGTGCTTTATTTGGAGGTTGGTTATCATGTGCTTAGATACTTAGCTGGTACATCTAATATAAGGATCTTCTTGAACAACAATGTTGGTTTTTCTCTGAAAAGGTACTCTGATTCTGATTGGGCTGTTTAGATAGAAGAAAGGTGTTTCTGGTTTTCTCTTGTTGCTTGGTGGTTGCCCTGTTTCTTGGAAATCCAATAAGCAACACACCAGAGTCTTATCTTCCGTCGAGGTTGAATGTAGGGCCTTACGGATGTTGGTGGCTGAAGTTACTTGGTTGATCAGATTATTGGGTGAACTTGGTATTGAGAATGTCTGTCCAGTTGAGGTGTTTTGGGATAATCAGGTTGCTGTTCACATAATCAAAAACCTGTCTTTCATGAGCATACCAAGCATATCGAGGTGGATTGCCACTTTGTTCGCCACACTTTGGTTTATGGTCTCATTTATTTTCACTTTGTTTCCATTTCTGGTTGACTTGCTGATATCTTCACTAAACCTTTGCTTGGTGTGCAACAGTAGGGCTTAATTGCCAAGCTTGGAATGGAAGCCCTTCCAGCTTGTGTTGGAGCTGAAGAATAGTTGGGCCACACATGTTTAAGTGATGGGCCTCGTGCAATTATTTGTATTTTAGGCCCAACGTAAATTAATGTACCCGACCCACTTTGTATATATTAGTGCTTTGTATATTGAAAGACTCAAACTTTCATTTTTTACACAATCAATAAAATTCATCTACAATATTTCTATCTCTACGACGATTATCAGAACTAGGGTTAGGTGTTCTTCGATTCATCACAAATTCATCATTCACGCCCAGTGGGAAGCAATGAGGCTAATCTCCCTCCCCCCATTCTATTATGAATTAATCAAAATGCATACAAATTCTTATCCTATAAAGATTTACTTATTTAACATTACAAAATCTTCAGGATTTTGGCTTTGTTGCATAGAGAAGCATAACGACAGTTGCGCGCAATATTGTTACACCAATTAGATAATGTTTTAGGAAGCAAGATCACAATATGCTATGATTAATTTTCCTTACAATTAACCTACAACACATCAGTTCTAATTTTAGTTGTAATAAAATATTTGTAGCCTTAATTTGGGAGATATGATACTAGGTAGTTGTTATTTAACGTTAGCCGATGTATCGTGAATTTCAGTTTTTCAATTGAAATTTGCGGGATACAAGTAGGGCTGTGCATAATTTGGTAAATACCGAAATAATTTTTTTTGGTATTTGTTATTTGGTTTAAATTTTTATTTTTATTTTTTAAATTGGTATTAGATACGTATTTGGTATTTACAAAAACAATACCGAAATACGGATACCGTACCGAAATATATAATAAGTTACAAAATATGCATATTATTGATTATAACATACTAAGTTACATAATACTTTTCGTTGGTATGCATGTTGAGGCTGTCAGTAAAGCCCATGTGCTTCTTTAGAAAGATAAAGGAACAAGGTAGGCTATAGATTTTTGACTCTTGTTCTTTAGGATGCCAAACATCTTAATGTAATACTTTTACGATTTTAGGGTATTTCTTCTTGTGTATTGAATTGCATATGTTGGATTAGTCCTTGTTGTATTCTCTAACTTCAGCAATAGCTCTAAACGAGTAACAAGACATTTTCAATGATCAATTTTATTCCTTTATGTACCTTTTCTCTCGCTATGTGTTGATATTTGTTGGTTTTGAACAAAATCTTGTCAATACTCACGTGAGCTTAGAATGTTTTTATTTTTATATTTGTGAGTACTTTAATTAAAAATATTACGGTTTATGGCTTTATGCAATAGTTAATATTTAACCCTAACAAACAAAAGTTACCGTACCGAATAAATCGAAACCGAAAGGAGAAAAGTCGAACCATACCGAATATAATAACGTACGTTATTGGTATAGTATTTAAGAACTCGAATACCATACCGTATCAACCGATGAACACGTATAGATACATGTATCATGAATTGTCCTGAAATCACGATTTTGAGTTCAATTTTTCAGGGGCTTTTGCATCCGTACCCACTTTTTGTGTCACGTTTTAACTTATACCCGCTTTGTAA
>ML350799.1:0-30233 GCA_005239505.1 Nicotiana paniculata
TGGCAAAGATCTATATGAGAGAGATTGTTAGACTGCATGGTGTGCCCATATCTATTATATCCGACCGAGGTACTCATTTTACCTCCCATTTCTAGAGAGTATTTCAGAAAGAGTTGGGCACACAGATCGATTTGAGCACAACATTTCATCCTCAGACGGATGGGCAGTCTGAGCGTACTATTTAGATTTTGGAGGATATGTTGCGAGCTTGTGTCATTGATTTTGGTGGATCGTGGGATCAGTTCTTGCCTTTGGCAGAGTTTTCCTACAACAACAGCTATCAGTCGAGCATTCAGATGGCTCTGTATGAGGCGTTGTATGGTAGACGATGTCGGTCTCCAGTCAGATGGTTTGAGCCGAGAGAGGCTAGATTGTTGGGTTCTGAGTTATTCCAAGATGCCTTGGACAAGGTGAAGATCATTCAGGATAGACTTCATACAACTCAGTCCAGGCCGCAGAGCTATGCGGATCGCAGGGTTCGAGATTTGGCATTTATGATAGGAGACCGGGTATTTCTTCGCGTGTCGCCCATGAAGGGCGTGATGAGATTCAGAAAGAAGGGCAAGTTGAGCCCTAGGTATATTGGTCCATTTGAGATACTGCACAATGTAGGGGAGGTGGCCTACAGACTTGCCTTACCACCTAGTTTGTCACCCGTTCATCCAGTATTGCACGTGTCTATGCTCCGGAGGTATGTTGCAGACCCATCTCATGTACTTGACTTCAGTGGTGTCCGATTGGACAAGGATCTATCTTATAAGGACGAGCCGGTAGCCATATTAGATCGACAGGTTCGTCAGTTGAGATCGAAGAATTATCCTTCGGTTCGTGTTCAGTGGAGATGTCAGCCTGTTGAGGCAGCTACTTGGGAGTCCGAACCCGATATACGAAGTCGTTATCCCCACCTTTTCCCTGATTCAGGTACTTTTCTATGTCCGTTCGAGGACGAACGGTTGTTTTAGAGGTGGAGATTGTGATGACCCGAAAGGTCATCTTGTGTAATTTAGCAGAAAACTGTGTTTCGAGGTCCCGAAAGCCTCCGTTAATCAAACCTTGATATGCATGCATAGCCCGAGCAAGTAGCCGAGAAGCTTTGATGTGAAAACTTGATGAAAAGTTGATTTCATAATGATTAATTGATTAAAGTTGAATTTGGTCAACATTTTTGGTAAACAGACCCCGACCTATGATTTAACGGTCCCGGAGGGTCCGTAGAAAAGTATGGGACTTGGGCGTATGCCCAGAATCGAATTCCGAGGCCCCAAGCCCGAGAAATAAATTTTTGAGTCAAATTGTTTTCTGAAAATATCTATGGAAATTGAAAATGAAATTTGATTAGAAAAAGATGGCATCGGGCCTGTATTCTGGTTCCGGCGCCCGGTACAGGTCTTATATATGCTTTGAGCACTTTCTGTAAAGTTTTGTTGAAATTGGATGTCGTTTGATGTGTTTCGGACTTAAAATGGAAAATTTGATGTTTTATGAAACTTGATAGAATTCATGGATTTTGAGGCTTAATTCGATGTATATGATGTTATTTTGGCGATTTGATCGCACAGATAAGTTCATAGGATGTTTTTGAGGTAGTGTGTATATTTGGTTTGGATCCCCGAGGGCTCGGGTGAGTTTCGGATAGGCCACGGATTGCATTTTTTGAACTTAGAGTCTGCTGGTATTCTGTTCTGCAGGCTTCGCAAATGCGAAGCCAGCATCGCAAATGCGAAGGTTGACTGGTTGCACAGTGATCGCAAATGCGATCGATCCTCCCTTCACAAATGCGAAGTCCCTCCTCCTGCACAGTGTTCGCAAATGCGAACTATTCTTCGCAATTTCCATGCAGGGGTGTTCGCAATTGCGAACACTTGTTCGCAATTGCGATGCCAACCAGTGGCCTGCACTGTACAAAACCGAGATTTTCACTTCATATTTCATATTTTCTCAAACTCAACACTCTTAGGCGATTTTCCAAAGAACAAGGCTCTTCCAAATCAGTTGTAAGTGGTTTTTACTCATTTCTTTTCAATCATTAACATCATTTAACATGTTTTCAACTTAAAATCAAAGATTTTCATGGGTGAAATTTGGTAAATTGGGTAGAACTTAGGTTTTTCATAAATTGGGATTTGAGTGGGTGATTCACCTCCGATTTGAGATATTTTTATATGGCTAGACTCGTGAGAGTACGAGGGTTCTGAAAATGTGAAATTTACCCGACTCCGAGATGCTGGCCTAGGGGCGTTTTGGTAATTTCACCTAATTTCACGCTGTAACCTTGAATTTGATAGCAAAATCAGTGCATGAGATGTTATTTACAGTATGGAATTTATTTGAGAAGATTTGGGCCATTTGGAGTCGGATACTCGTGGAAAACGTGTGGTTTCAGGTTGATTGCTATACTTCGGACCCTAGGTAAGTGTTCGGTCTAACCTTAGCTTGAAGGAATAGGAGTAGAGTCTTGTTTACTTCTTGCTAATTGTAGAGTACAATGTATAGACATGGTGACGAGTATCTATACATTGGCGTCTAGCATGACCGTGAGTCCTTATATTGTGAATATTCTGGTGTTGTGGTAATTTCCATGTTTAATTGATAATTTCTATATGTTGTGAAGAATATGTGGAGGGAATTGTATCCTGTAAACTCTGTTGGAGCATTGGCTCAATTTGTGAATTGAATAATGAAGAAATATGAGATATTACATTCTTTGGAGCATTGGCTCAATTTATGTATTGAATAATGAGGAAATATGAGATATTAAATTCTTTGGAGCATTGGCTCAATTTATGTATTGAATAATCAGGAAATATGAGATATTACATTCTTTGGAGCATTGGCTCAATTTGTGAATTGAATAATGAAGAAATATGAGATATTACATTCTTTGGAGCATTGGCTCAATTTGTGAATTGAATAACAAAGAAATATGAGATATTACATTCTTTGGAGCATTGGCTTAATTTGTGAATTGAATAATGAGGAAAAATGAGATATTACATTCTTTAGAGCATTGTCTCAAGTGATAGAATAAATCACGGAAATGAAAGTGAATGAAAGAGGAAGAATTACTGAATTATACCCTTGCTGGCTCATTGTTGCTATTGATATTGTTCCCTTGCCGGGATTTAATTGTTGAATTATTGTTCCCTTGCCGAGATCCCTATTTCTGTTCTATTTACTTCCTTACCCTTGTTTGTGATTGTTGTTTGGGTGAGGAAGAGTGTTAAAGCACGAAGGGTTATGCCGTGCACTTTTCTTGGTAAGAATGATAGTAAAGCACAAAGGGTGATGCCGTGCACTTGTCTTGGTGAGAATGAGAGTAAAGCACGAAGGGTGATGCCGTGCATTGTTTGATATTGTATTCCTTGCCGGGATGTTGAGATTTCTGTTGTTGTTCCCTTGCCGGGATTTCTATTTTATTCTGTTTACTCCATTGCCCTTGTTTGTGATTGCTGTTTGGGTAAGGAAGAGTGATAAAGAACGAAGGGTGATGTCGTGCACTGTGAGGAAAGAGTGTAAAGCACAAAGGGTGATGCCGTACCGTATGATGTACCATTCCGTACCATATTCATCGTTTATACGATATACAGTGAGGAAAGAGAGTAAAAGCACGAAGGGTGATGTCGTGCTATGATTCACATTGATTACATTAAACATTTCACAGTGAGGACGAGAGTAAAAGCACGAAGGGTGATGCCGTGCAAGTTTGTGATTTCTTGTCCGTATTGATATGCTAGATTGTTGTTTCTTTTCCTTAGTGAGATTTACTTATATGAAACTGTTATCTCCCACAGCATGTCCCCCTTTCTTTATTCATTGTTCCTCCCTATGTTTCTTATCCGTTGTGTATATGTGTATCTATTTATTTGAACTGCACAGGTTTATTTGGTAGTCTGGTTCTAGCCTCATCACTACTTCGCCGAGGTTAGGCTAGGCACTTACTCAGTACATGGGGTCGGTTGTACTGATGCTACACCTGCACTTCTTTATGTTGTGCAGATTACGCAGCCGGACCCGGAGGACATCATTAGTGGGAGTGTCTTCCAGCTTATCATAGAGTCTTCGAGGCATACCCACTGGCGTTCGTGGGCCTTGACGTCTCTTCCATCCCTTTGTCTTCGATTCTGTCTTGTTTTTCCTTTAGTTTCAAAGGCATGCATGTATTTCCTTTCAGACTTGTATTTAGCACTCTAAACAGTTCGTGAGTTTGTGACTCCAGGTTTTGGGAAATTTACGCGTTGTTGTATTATGTTATCCTTATTTAGATTGAAACCGCATTTAAATTTCGCTGTTAAATAGTGTACAGTTTAGTTTACCCTATTAAATTGTTGTTAAATTGCTAGTTTGTTTATATACTATGGCTTGTCTAGCGGGTTCAATGTTAGACGCCATCACGGCCTGATGGAGGGATTCCGGGGAGTGACAATTTCGGCCCTAGATCTACCCAACACGTATAAAAGCAAGATCAAACTTATTTGTGAGGGGGGATGCCACTTTTGAGGGAGAATACACACTAGAAACATCGGGAAGCGAAGAGATCACCATTTTTTCATCTTTTCTTAGTATTTTCAATTATTCAACACTTATGAAATTGTTTGCTATTATCATGAATGGCTAAAATCCCATTGTTCTGGGGTTGTGATTTAGCCATGAATATTGCTGTTTAATGTTAGCTTAACCTTGATTACAATTCACTAATATATGGTTGTTTCTTCAATTCTGTCATTAATTGCTTGATTGCCTGGCAAGCAATTAGGTTTAATTTACTATCTATGCTATGCTTGGGAAAGCCGTGTATAGATTAGAGAAGAATTTAAGAGATCGTGATTTTAACTCTTAGAGGGGGGGGGGGGCGGATTTGTGGTTAGGATAGGAATATACCTAATCGCTGTGCTTAATTAAATATCGTAATCTTAATTCATTTTTAATAGATTGATTTCATAGGAATATATGTGTTAATCTATTTTGAATAGGCGAGTAGTATTTCGGGAGAAGGCTATGAGAGCAATTATCGATTAATTAGCAACCATGAGTGAATTGTATGAAAGAGAGAGTTAACTAGAACACAATATGAATGTTGAATCGATCACAACCCTGGAATATTTGTCTATACTGAATACACAAAAATAAATTTGCTATTTGATAATTTGGTCATTACTTAGATTTATAGTTTAGTGTAATCACACTCTTGGACTCGATTTTGGCTTGACTGAATAACAATATTGGTAAATTTAGTGAGTAGTTGATACAAGTCTCTGTGGGTTCGACACTCCACTTATCATTTTATTACTTGTACGACCATGTATACTTGTGTGTGCTTTTGGGTGTAACATTAGTCATGTGCGAGGACGAGACAAGACAAGGTTTAGTCATGTGTGAGATGAGGGCAGTGCTTAGCCCGATGTGAAAAAGGGAGATAGTGCTTAGTCTCTTGCAAATAGCGGAGACAATGCTTAGTCTCACGCAGGGAAAAGCAGTGCTTAGCCTTATGCAATTAAGGAGGCAATGCTTTGCCTCATGAAAGAAGAAGAGACAATGCTTAGTCTCGTGCAGGGAAAGGCAGCGCTTAGCCTTATGCAGTTAGGGAGGAAATTCTTAGCCTCATGCAAGAAGAAGAGACAATTCTGTCTCATGTAGGGAAAGGCAGTGCTTAGACTTATGCAATTAGGGAGGAAATGCTTATCCTCATGCAAGAAGAAGAAGAGACAATGCTTAGTCTCATGCAGGGAAAGGCAATGCTTAGCCTTAGGGAGGCAATACTTAGCCTTAAGCAGGAAGAAGAAGAGAAAATGCTTTGTCTCATGCAGGGAAAGTGCTTAGCGTTATGCAAAAAAAAAACGATGAGCCACAGCGAGAGAGTGAAGTATTTCTTAGTTGGATGTGTTTGCGTTTGGTAACTTGTCATCACAGAGGTAATGATTTGATGTGCGTATGTATTCGTGAACATTTCTTCTTTTAGGTGCCTGCATTCAAAGAAAAATCGTGACTTTTGCGGGGCGGAAAGTTGGTTCGTACTCTTGATCCCTTGCTTCCCACAAAATTCTACCCTGGTTTAAGCGCATACTTTTGATAATACTTTCGGCTATTCCACACATGACGATGTCAACTTGATCTTGCGATCTTGCCCCAGTTTCTGATCATGGGAAATGAAGATTTTATTAAGATGTGACAGAACTCACATGACTGCCTACGTATCCCCTCTTAAACGGGAATTGGGTCAAGCGTAGTTCAGTTACATCAAATGAAGAAATCCGAACAATTCTAAATATAGTAACTCTTGACTGAGTCTGAGTTGATAGATTTTGGCCAAATTTCTCCTTCCATTTCTACAAGTATAAGTGCTCCTCCTATTAGTAAACAATGAACCATATAGGGACCTGCCAATTGGGTGAAAACTTTCGCTTAACTTCATTTTGATGTGGGAAGATTCACTTTAGCACCAATTACTGTTGTGTGAATTTCGTCGGTCTGACCCTTTTGTTGAAGGCTCTTGCCATCCTGTTCTGATAGAGTTAACTGTGACACACCAAAATCATTCTTTTACCATCAATGAGAGCTAGTTGCTCGTATCGGCTCTGTACCCATTCTGCATCGCTGAGCTGGTCTTCTTGTATAACTCTTAAAGAAGGGATTTCTACTTCGGCAGGAATAAATGCTTTGTTGCTATAAACCAATAGGTAAGGGGTTTCCCCAGTTGATGTGCAAACAGTGATACGATACTCGAGCAGAGAAAACACAACTTCTCGTGCCATTGCTTGTAATTATCTACCATTTTCCTCAATATCTTCTTGATGTTCTTGTTTGCGACTTCTACGACTCCATTCATTTGTGTCCTGTAGGATGTGGAGTTCTTATGCTTGATTTTGAAGGTTTTAACATGTCCTTCATCAGATCGCTGTTGAGATATGCGGCGTTGTCGGTGATGATTGACTCTGGTACTCCGCACCGACAAATAATGCGGCCCCATACAAAATCTACTACAACCTTCTTAGTTACAGCTTCGTAAGATGCGACTTCAAGCCATTTTATGAAGTAGTCTATAGCCACTAGAATGAATCTATGCTCATTCAAAGCGGCAGGCTCGATCGGGCCGATGACATCCATACCCCAGGCTAAGAATGGCCAAGGTGCACTTGTTGCATTGAGTTCATTGGATGATACCCATATCATGTCAGCATGTATCTGGCATTGGTGGCACTTCTGAACATACTTGATGCAGTCTGTTTCCATAGTCATCCAAAAATACCCCGCTCTTAGTATCTTTTTGGCTAAAGTGAACCCATTAATGTGTGGACCGCAAGATCCAACTTGTATTTCTTCAAGCAATCTGGATGTTTCCTTGGCGTCTACACACCATAACAATCGCAAGTCTGGAGTTCTTCTATACAGAATTCCTCCACTTTGAAAGAAATGGTTGGCTAACCATCGAAGCGTGCGCTTCTGAGTATGGGTAGTGTGCTCCGGATATTCTCCTTTTGTCAAATATTCCTTGATGTCGTGGAACCACAGGTTTCTTTCGCTCTCTTCTTCAACATGAGCACAATAATCTGGATTTATGAATTCCTATTGAGATAGGGTCGATGAAATTCTTGTCTGGATGTTGTATCATGGAAGACAAAGTGGCTAATGCATCTGTGAACTCGTTCTGAATCCTCGGAACATGTTTGAATTTTGTCTTTGTAAACCTCTTATCAGCTCTTGTACATAGTGCAAATTTGGCAATATTTTGGTGTTCTTTGCAGCCCATTCTCCTTAAACCTGATGCACCAATAGATTGGAATCTCCAATTACCAGCAGCCCTGGAACATTCATGTCAATGGCCAACCTGAATCCCAAGATGCAAGCCTCATATTTTGCCATATTGTTGGTATATGGAAATCTGAGTTTTGCGGACATCGGATAATGTTGGTCGGTTTCTGATACCAAGACAACTCCAATACCTACTCCTTTGAAGTTTGTTTTTCCATCCATAAAAATTCTCTAACCATCATATGCTTCGGTGATATCTTCTCCCACGAACGAAACCTCTTCGTTTTCAATGGATCGTATTCTCCATCTACGGGATTTTCTGCCAGATGATCTGCCAATGCTTGCCCTTTGACCGTCTTCTAAGTTACGTAGATGATGTTAAACTCACTCAACAATATTTTCCACTTTTCTAGCTTACCGGTAGACATGGGCTTTTGAAAGATATATTTTAATGTATCCATCCTTGATATGAAGTATGTAGTGTATGCACAGAAATAATGCCTCAACTTTTGAGCTATCCATGTCAAAGTACAACAAATGCGTTCCAACAAAGAGTACTGGGCTTCATAGGGTGTAAATTTCTTGCTCAAATAATATATTGCATGCTCCTTTCCAGTTTCGTCATGTTGTCCCAAAACATAACTGAAAGCTCCCTCCCACTCAGACAAATAAAGAAGCAATGTTCTTCCGAGCTCTAGTGGGACCAGAATGGACGGTTTGGACAGATACTCTTTGATTTTGTCAAGGCATACTGGCCTTCTTTAGTCCAACTTGTTGCAGCATCTTTCCTCAGCATCTTGAAGATTGGTTCACATATCACTGTTGATTGAGCTATGAAGTGACTGATGTAATTGAGACGTCTTGAAAAGCTCATCACATCTTTCGTATTCTTCGGCGATGGCAAGTCTTGGATTACTTTGACTTTCGATGGATCTAAATCAATCCCTCTGCGACTGACAACGAATCCTAACAACTTTCTGGTAGGGACTCCGAAAGCACACTTTGCAGGATTCAATTTCTGATTATGCCTTTGAAGCCGATCGAATAATTTCCTGAGATTTGCTATGTGATATGTTCTCTTCTTGGATTTGATGATAACATCATCCACGTACACTTATTTCTCTTTGTGTATCATGTCTTAGGAAATAGTTATCATAGCTCTCATGTAGGTGGCTCCAGCGTTCTTCAGACCAAGTGGCATCATTTTATAACTATATATTCCCCACGGCGTGATGAAGGATATCTTTTCAGCATCCTCCTTATCCATCCAGATCTAATGGCACCCCATGAAGCAATCCAAAAAGGATTGGAGTTCATGTTTGGCACAACTTTCGATCAATATATGGACATTAGGCAACGAGAAATCATCTTTGGGACTTGCTCTATTTAGATCTCGGTAGCCAACACATACTCTGACCTTCCCATCTTTCTTCGGAACTAGCACAACATTGGCCAACCAAGTCGACTACTCGACCACTCTAGGAACCTTGGCTTTGATCTGCTTGGTGACCTCCTCTTTTACCTTCAAATTCATATCTGCCTTGAACTTTCTGAGCTTCTGTTTCACCGGTGGACATGTAGGATTAGTGGGTAGCTTATGAGTGACTATGGATGTGCTCAAACCCGTCATGTCGGCGTAGGACCATGCAAAGGTATCTTAATTTTCTTTTATAAATCTGATGTACTCTTCTTTCTCTGACGGTGATAGATGAATGCTTATGTGTGTTTCTTTGACCAGTTTTGAATCCCCTAAATTAACTGCCTCAGTTTCATCCAAATTGGACTTTGGATTGTTTTCAAAACTTTTCACTTCTCTGAAAATTTCCTCAATTATCGTATCATCTTCCAAGTCCTCCGAGTCACTATCCTTATGTTGCGTTGTCTCATTACATGTCACAGTCACATGTTCATCGGGATAGGTAATAATAATATTGTAAAGAGAAAAAATATAGAGAATAACAGTAAATATGAAAAATAGCAATGCATTAATTGAAGTTTATAAAACGTTAACAAATGCGGCTCGATGACTCGAGCAGTTATTCGAAAACAGAATACTAAAAATTTTCAAATGCTTACAAATAATTGATGCTAATCTGCCAAGCTACCCTGAAACTCGGTGGGCCCGGAACGATGTGTTACTCTAATTTTTAAGAAAAGTTCCTCTTTCCACGGTCTTAATGATAAGGTCTTCCTCCTCCTCCTCCTCACTTGTTGCATTGCAATCCATATCTTCTTCATCCAGAAATAACTTCCCCATGCCGGCTAAGACTTCATCTTCCTCAGATCCCCACATCACGTCTGCTTGTTGGAATGTTTGTTGTAGAGATGGTACCAGTTGTTCTAGTGGATAATAAGGACCACGCCATGGTGGTGACAAATATTGGTACTCCTTCCAGGTATATTCATACCCGAGCCCAAAATTTGTACCATGACGATGTGGTTGTACTAGTTTGGTGATCCCTTGGAGGTTTTTGCTGAGATCCTTTCTAGGTTCATACCCTATCCATAGTAATATGCTTTCTATCTTGTTGCTCCACCATTTGTCTTTTTCAACTGCATTAACGCGCTCAATGCCATGGTACGTCTCTCCTCCTAGCTTCTTCCTATTCTCAATATCTAGAATGGTCTGATTGGTGTAGATGGGGTTGCTTCCATCCCCATGGATAATCACTTCTCGATGATTCCATTCAAATTTCACGGCCTGATGCAGAGTAGAAGCCACTTCCCCCAGCGGCGTGTATCCATGGTCGTCCCAACAATAGATTATAGGTGGCAGATATATCCAACACTTGGAACTCAACATCAAACTAGGTTGGACCCATTTGTAGGTGGAGGTTGATTTCCTCGATTGTGGCTCTTTGGGATCCATCAAACGCCTTCACATTCATGCTTCTCATTCGTATCTCGTACATGCCTTTACCCAACCTCTTTAGAGTGTTCAGTGGACATATGTTGAGACTGGATCCTTCGTCTATTAGGACCTTGGCAATGAGCTTGTCCTCAAATCGCACTACGATGTGCAATGCCCTGTTGTGACTTAGAGCCTGTTTAGGTTGGCTGAATTTAAGTAGCTTTTAAGTAGTAAGTACTTAAAAGCACTTTTTAAGTCTTGGAGCTGAATTTGTAATTAAGCAGTTACGTGTTTGGATAAAAGAGTTGGAGCTGAAAATAAGCAGCTAATGTGTTTGGTAAAAAGTGCTGAAAAATTCTTTTTCTGTTATGATGTCTGAAATACCCTTAAAAGTGTTAAGGCAAAAAAAGAGCTTGTTATTGCAATATTTTAAATTTTAAATTAATTCAAACACAAATTAAGTTACCTCTCAATAAACTTAAGGTTATATATTGTTTTGATAAGATTATTTTTAATAAAATATAAATTATTTTATAAAGTATCTTTAAAAAAGCATTACGTTTATTTTCGAAATATACAATAAATTGGAGTCTTCTCAGAAACACAACCTGAAATTTACTTCATAAAAGCCAAACAAAGAAAGGCATCCACAATGGCAATATTGTCACTTCCATATCAAGACACTTAGATTGAATCAAATCGCTCAATTACTCCGTTATTCTCAAAAGAGGCTAGAGAACCATGACCAAAATATCTAGAGTCGTATCTATGCCTAGTAAAATGTCCAAAACAAAATTGAAAATAGCTAATGCAAGCGTTCAACATATTGCCAAATATCATCAGCAATCACGTCACTAGTAGCCATCCAAATGTTGACTCTTTGATTTTCCACATTTTCTACGTTTACGATATTAGCCCCCAGAGATGTGCCAACATCATGCTCAACAGACGAAATATATCTCTCATCCTCAGCTGCTTGAAATGCATCATCCACCTTACATTTCTTTCTAATAAAATTATGAATGGCCATAGTAGCAATGGCGATATCCCTCTGGATATCAATGTCATAATAATGCATATATCGCAAAATATACCACGTCGCTTTCCATACCCCAAATGTACGCTCCACAATGTTTCTACATGAAGAATGCAAATAATTAAATTTTTCTTACCTTTCTCTTGGTGCTCGCGATTATCGTGTCGCACCTCGACGAAAATCTACTAGGTGGTATCTCATATCAGCCCCTCTATATGGAGCCATATATCCCTTCATATGTGGATACCCTGCATCAACTAGGTAATATTTGTTTCCCAATGGGTGTGGAAAGTTAACCTCTAATCTATGAAGGGCCTCACCAAATATACTGTCACGAGCTGCTCCTTCCCACCCAGCCCATGCAAATGTAAAACACATATTAAAGTTGACAACAACAAGAATATTTTATGTTGGATAACTTTACGCCCTATATAAGGTATCTCTTAGCCTTGCGGTGATCTTTCTTTCACATGTGTACCATCACGTGCTCCAATATTTAAATACAAAAATGTAATATAGGCTGCTCGCCCTATAAAATCTATTGTTGGGACGACTAGGGATATATTTAAAGTTTTGGGCTATAATGTAAGACTAGTTATTTAAAATTATTACTTACTTTAAAGAAAGGGAAATATTGTCGATTATATGGCTTATGATCTCCTACACCATATCTGATGACCCCAAAGGGTCGTCTTATGAATTAAGACACTATTCTGGGCTCATTAGCCTTAAAAGGACTAATTTTATATCGATTTGTGTGCGCAGTCCGTGCGTGAATTCGGAAAGCTTTTATGTGAAAATATAAGAAATGATAATTTTTAGAGTTTAAAAAAAATTAGTTTTAGTTGACTTTGGTCAATATTTTTAGTAAACGCATCCGAATCTGTGTTCCGACGGTCCCGGAGGTCCGCAATAAAATATGGGACTTGGGTGTATGCCCGGATTGAATTTCTGAGGTCCCTAGCTTTAGAAATAAGTTTTTGAAGAAAATTGTTTTGCTGTATTTTTAAGGAAATAAAGAAATGAATTAATGTTTGAAATCGTTGGTATCGGGCCTGTATTTTGGTTTCAAAGCTCGGTACAGGTTTTTATGATATTTATGTTCAATCTGTGAAATTTGGTCAGAATCGGAATTGATTTGACGTGATTCGGACGTCAGGTTGAGGAATAGTGAAATTGAAGTGTTCTTGAGAAAAATCATGAGTTTTGAGGTTGAATTCGTAGTTTTAAATGTTATTTTTGTGATTTGATCGCACGAGCAAGTCCGTATGATGTTTTTAGACTTGCGCGCATGTTTGGTTTGGAGCCCCGAGGGCTCGGGTGAGTTTCGGGTAGGCTACGAAGTGTTTAGAACATAGAAATATCAGTGGGTGCATCTCATGTCTGTCATAAGGCCTTTGATCTCGCAAATGTGAACCTGGCAGGCATGGGAAATGCGACACATTTTGTCGCAAATGCGACAAAGGCCTGGGAAGGCCATTCTCGCAAATTCGAGATTACCAGGATGACCAGAAGTCACAAATGTGAAGGCAGCAGTAAGTTCGAAGGGTTCGCAATTGCGAACCCCTGATTGCATTTGCGATAACTGCAGCCTATTAAATGGGATTTTTGACGAGATTTTAACCCATTTTACAATTCTCTCAAACCCTAAACCTCCATAGGAGATTTTTCAAAGACTCAAACTTCTCCAAATCATAGGTAAGTGATTCCTAACTATTTTCTTTCAATCCTTTACAACTTTTTACAAGATTTCAACCAAAAACCTAGAACTTTCATGGTAAAATTTGGGATTTTTGGGTAAAACTTAGGAATTTCAAAATTTGGGAATTTAGACCTCGAATTGAGGTTGGATTCCAAAACCAATTGTATATGTGGGATCGGGGGAGAATGGGTAAACGAGTTTTGGTCTGAACCTCGAGTTTAGACCAAGCGGGCGTAGGGTCGATTTTTGTCTTTTAATAGGAGAACATAGGAAAACCATAGTTTTTATTAAAGTTAATTCCTTTGGCCATAATTGATGATATTGAACCAATTATGATTAGATTCGAGCGGGTTAGAGGCAAATTCTAAAGGAAAAGCTGTGATTGAGCAGTGAGTGGCCTGCGGAATTGAGGTAAGTGTTTGGTTTAACCTTGACTTGAGGGAAAAGGAATCCCCAACTTAAATTCTATATGAAATTTCATGTGTGTGGTGTATAGGTGAGGTGACAAGTATCTATGCACCACCAAATTATTTGTTTAGCATGTTCCCTTCCCCGTTTTCCAATTTATTTGATTCCTGGCTTAGTTGTTTCATGATTTTGATGCCTCCATGTGTACTTGTTTTTCTTACTTGTTTGTTAGATATTGTTTCACTTATTTGGGAGTATCAATTGTTCCTTAACTTCATTGTGGTACATTAATGGGTGAGCTGGTGGTCAGTATTTCATGATACATTTCGGTTGGTTTCGTTGTGTAGTGATAATTGGTAAAATTTTTGAATAGTACAACTTCCTGCTTACAATTGTTGAGACATAAATATTGTGAAAGGCTTTGAACTAAATTGTGAAATCTTTTTTTTTTTTAAATAAAGAGATGTGATTGTCTGGTGGGAGCGGGTTGCACGCCGCAACAAGGAGTAATAAGGGAGAACATGTGGGATTAGGTTGCACACCGCAATAGGAGAAATAAGGGTGATATATATAGGGAGGAGCAATAATGGTGGACATGTGGGAGCGGGTTGCGTGTCGCAACAAGGAGAAATAGGGAGGACATTCATGTTTTACTGATTATATGATAAAGACTAGAAAACTTACTGTTTTATTCTATTTTTCCCATACTCTGCTTTTACCGTTATTTTAAATTGAAACTTGGAATTTCATGAGGTTTGGTTATAGATGAGATCTGGAAAAGCTAACCGAGTTTTTTTTATTAATTGTTTCAAGTTACTTTTATTATTCCCTTCTTTATTTATTTTACATTGTATCCAAGTTATGGTATAAATTCCCCGCCATAGCCTCGTCATTACTTCGTCGAGGTTAGGCTCGGCACTTACCAGTATATGGGTTCGGTTGTACTGATACTGAAGTATGTACTTCTTGTGCAGATCTAGGTTCCGTCCAGAGTTGAGTCGTCGAGTAGTAGCTGAGAATCCGTATGGAGATACGAGGTAGATATGTTGACGTTCGCAGATTCTTGGAGCCTTGTTTACATTATTTAGATTGCTGTTTTATTTCATTCAAAACAGATATATATTTCTTTCAGCCAAATACTTGTATTATTCTTTAGTAGTTCGTGAATTGTGACTCCGAATCCTAGGTAGTTAGATATTAGTGTCACACCTTTTTTTTCTACTACCCCTCGGGATTGATGAAGGGTATTAAAGGAGTTTTTCCAATTAAAGTGACATTATTCGATTTTGGGATTTATTTATTATTTTAGAGTCGCCAGCCGGATATTTGACAATGCTCAGGGACACCGTTTTATTTTAAAATCACAAACCGAGGAAATTTTGACTCCGTTTTAATTTGTCTGCGAACCAGAAACCCGAGTAAGGAATTCTGTTAACCCGGGAGAATGTGTTAGGCATTCCCAAGTCCGTGGTTCTGGCATGGTCGCTTAACTATTAATATTTGGCCTAATTATCTAATTATTTACATGTTTTAAAACTATTGTGCTTTTTAGCTTTTTTTACTTTTTAGCCGCTTTTAATATTTATGGAATTATCTTGAATCAAGTCATGATGGCGTGCACTTGTTTGTTTTTGGACACGTTATAACTGCGGCATATGAAATTCACCCGCAATTACAACGTGTGATTTTTATTATAATTTGAAATTGAAGATGGGAACATGAGTTGTCGCACCCGAGTGTGGATTACGTAGTCAAGACTATGGTCATGACGGTTTTATAGTGCCAATTTGAGGCGATGTTTGTTTATTCTTTATGTTTTCTATTTTAAGGAGCGTTTTAGCTTTAAGACCAATTAGGACGCTTATGGATTTGTCTTGGAAAAGTTACGATGGCGTACACTTGTTGTTTTTGAGCACATGTCGAAAACGTCACATGAAATGTACCCGTGATTGCTATGTGCATTTTTATTAGTTGTTTAGAGTTAAGGGTCGGGGGCATGAGTTGCCACTCCTGAGTGTAGGTTATGGTAATTTTAGAATAATATTCGACTCTTTATCAAATTTCAATCTAAAGGGCATGATTCTATCTAGAAGGTATGTGAAGATTGTCTAAAATTAAAATCTACTAACCTAAAGGACAAGATTTTTGGGTTATGGCCATATTTTATCCCAATTTGTTTCAACTCTTTTGGCCAATCCTAATTGTGGCTAGTTTTCACATGATTTGAATTTGAACAGTCTGAACTACCGGGAGTAGATATGCTAACACGTTTAACATTTCCATAGTAAAAAAAACAAGATTTGAATTGCAAATACAATGTTACAGGTATCAGATTCCTTTGTTGTTCGACCTTTACATGAATACTTATGTACTGCTTACAGATACAAATAGACCCTTTTATCTTTGTTTTCATGAAGGAGCAGCTTTTATAACAAAAGGAGCAAACGAAGCCTTTTGAATTCACATTATCCGATATTTTTTAGGAAAGAGTTGATACTCCTCACACCATTCAACAGAAAATTATTTAACACAATTAACGGGCCTGAAATTCTAGTTTCCATAACTGTCATGATAAACAATATAGGAAGTACAACTGATTCACAAGCTTAAATAGAGTCCAGTCCTTATTACAACTAAAAGTATATACAACAAAGACCGTAAATACGCTATTACATTGTTTTTAAATTAAATATATAAGGTTATAATAATAAGAAGAAGATAAAAAGGAACAAGATTAGTTGCTACTCCTGTGCAAGCCAACAACTTTCACGCTTTAGGATTTGTATTCTCACGGCTTTTAGTCCCAACTGGACCGTACAGAACTCATGTGCACTGCAAAAGACTGAATCTGATCATTACAGAGATCAGATTCGACCCTTTAAATGTTCTCCCCTTAGTGACATCCGATTATATAAGACCTGAATCATCCAGGCCAATATATATAAGCAGTTTATGGGGTGAATTGACCATTAAGGGGTCAGATTCACTACCCTTTAATGCTATCTAATGACTCTATTATGACTTCATGGATATAGATTTAATCACATAAGCCTTTAAGAGATAATTCTACTGTTATAATCGCACATATATGAACAACCAGATTTTAAAAAGCAATTACAGATTCAGCAGAAAGAAAGGCAACATATTTTATGCATTTTTCTTAGATTGAATCTGACTATAAGTGAGAGTCTGATTCAAACCCAGAGATACAAACTTGCTTGACATTTCTAACAACCATACCAATACTTCAACCAGTATTCATTTGAACACTTTGACTATTCTTGGCTTTTTAGAGAATGAATCAGACCATACAAGGGTTCAGATTCTTTATTCTACAGCCCTTCTTGACTACATGATGTACACCCTTTTAAAGGGTAAATTTCAGCCATCTACACTACTATTTTGTGCATTATTATGGGGTGAATTTGATTATCAATAAGTCAAACTCATCTACCCTAGTGCTAATAGTAACCTATCTAGCTATTTGCTTGTTGAATCTCTTTAGTGACCAAAGAGATTCAATTGAAAGAATATTTTGTGCACTCTTAGGGAAAGAATTTGTCCATAGAAAAGGCAAGATTCAATTATCCTAGTGCAGCTTGTTCTATTATAGAACTATGAGTATTCACCACATTTATATACATATAATCTGAAGCAAGCAATCATGCATCAGCAGGAGAAATACTAATATGAAGACATTACCTATCACACTCACAAAGTCATTATCATGCCAATAAACATCTACACAATCACATCTAACAAAACAGAAATAGTAACTTCGTTTATCGAGAAAAGCCAGTTTTATACAGTGAGTAGAAGATGAGGATTCTAGTCAAAAAATTTCATTAAGAAGAGATGAGCTGATACATACCTTTTAAGAGGAAAAAAATAACACAAGATACTGGACCAAATAAAGGTCAAGTATGAACAATAAACAGCAAGAAGGAAGAGAGATCAGCAGCAACAAACATAAACCCAAAGAAAACCCAGTAGCCCAACAAGAATTGATCCAGAAATCTTGAGTAAGAATGCTTAAAACTCCCCAAATCATATTCTAAAGTAAAAGAAACATAAGTTGAGAACTAGACCATGTATTTATGAACTTGATTCCAAGGGAAATCAGATTTTTCTTTGCTTTTCTACTAATACTTTTTTTAAAATTTTTGTTTATGAATGGAAAATAACTCTGATTTATCTGTATTCTTTAAGATATTTTCTGCAGCTTAGAGAGAGTGAAAAAAAAGGAACCCCTTCATCTCTAGAAAGATAGTGAAAACATGGCACAGAATGTCCCCTCGTGCATAATCAGTATAAACATGACACGGCATCACCCTTCGTACTTTAACACTCTTCCTCACCTAAACAACAATCAAAAACAAGGGCAAGGAAATAGACAGAGTGAAAATAGAAATCCCGGCAAGGGAACATCAATTAAACAATGAAATCCCGGCAAGGGAACAATACAGTAATGACCCGCCAAGGGTATATTTCAATAACTCTTTCTCTTTCTTTCACTTTCATTTCCATGATTTATTCTATTACTTGAGCCAATGCTCTAAAGGATGTAATTATCTCATATATCTTCATTATTCGTTTCACAATTTGAGCCAATGCTCCAAAGATGTAGTTATCTCATATATCTTCAATATTCATTTCACAATTTAAGCCAATGCTCCAAAGATGTAATTATCTCATATATCTTCATTATTCGTTTCACAATTTGAGCCAATGCTCCAAAGATGTTTAACGATTTCAATTCCCTTCACATGCCCATTTACAACATATAGAGATCATCAATTAAGCATAGAAATTACAACAAACCAGAATATTCACAATATAGGGACTCACGGTCATGCCAGACACCAATGTATAGATGCTCGTCACCATGCCTATACATCACATTTGACAATTTGCAAATAGCAAGTAATACTCAACTCCTATTCCCTCAAACTAAGGTTAGGCCAAACACTTACCTCGGGTCCGAACTATAGAAATCAACCCGAAACCACACGTTCGCCACGAGTATCCGACTCCAAATGGCCCAAATCTATTTAAATAAATTTCATACAGTAAATAACATCTCATGCACTGATTTTACTATCAAATTCAAGGTTACGGCGCGAAATTAGGTGAAATGACCAAAATGCCCCCAGGCCAGAATATCGGAGTGGGGTAAATTTTACATATTTAGAACCCTTGTACTCTCACTAGTCTAGCCATATAAAAATTTCTCAAATCGGAGGTCAATCACCCACTCAAATCCCAATTTATGAAAAACCTAAGTTCTACCCAATTCACCAAATTTCACCCATGAAAATCTTTGATTTTAAGTTGAAAACATGTTAAATGATGTTAACGATTGAAAAGAAATGAGTAAAAACCACTTACAACTAATTTGGAAGAGTCTTGTTCTTTGGAAAATCGCCTAAGAGTGTTGAGTTTGAGAAAACATGAAATATGAAGTGAAAATCTCGGTTTTGTACAGTGAAGGCCACTGGTTGACATCGCAATTGAGAACAAGTGTTCGCAATTGTGAACACTCCTGCATGGGAAATGCGAAGAATACTTCGCATTTGCGATGTTGGCTTCGCATTTGCGAGCACCGCCAGCCAGTGCACTGTTCGCATTTGCGATGCTAGCTTCGTATTTGCGAAGCCTGCAGAACAGAACACCAGCAGACTCTAAGTTCAAATAATGTAATCTGTCTCCTATCCGAAACTCACCCGAGTCCTCGGGGCTCCAAACCAAATATAAACACAACCTCAAAAACATCCTATGAACTTATCTGTGCGATCAAATCGCCAAAATAACATCATATACATCGAATTTAGCCTCAAAATCCATGAATTCTATCAAGTTTCATAAAACATCAAAATTTCAATTTTAAGTCCGAAACACATCAAACGACATCCAATTTCAACCAAGCTTTACAGAAAGTTCTCAAAGAATATATAAGACCTGTACCGGGCGCCGGAACAAAAATACGGGCCGGATACCATCACTTTCTGATCAAATTTCATTTTCAATTTCCATAGATATTTTCAGAAAACAATTTAACTCAAAAATTCATTTCTCGGGCTTGGGACCTCAGAATTCGATTCCGGGCATACGCCTAAGTCCCATATTTTCCTACGAACCCTCCGAGATCGTCAAATCACAAGTCCGGGTCCGTTTACCCAAAATGTTGACCGAAGTCAAATTTATTCATTTTAATATCACATCTTAGCATTTTTCGTTGAATTTCATATATAAGCTATCCGGCTAGGCGCCCAGACTATGCACGCAAATCGAGGCCAATACAAATGAGGTTTTCAAGGCCTCGGAAGTGCGGGATGGGTAACACCATAGGTGATGACTCTTTGGGTCGTCACATTCTCCACCTCTAAAACAATCGTTCGTCCTCGAACGGACAGAAGGAGGAAGTACCTGAGTCAGGAAATAAATGAGGGTAACGGCTCCGCATATCGGACTCGGACTCCCAGGTCGATGCCTCAGGAGGCTGACCCCTCCATTGAACACGAACAGAAGGGAAACTCTTGGATCTCAACAGACGAATCTGCCGGTCTAAAATAGCTACCTGCTCCTCCTCATAAGATAGGCCCTTGTCCAACTGGATAGTGCTGAAATCTAACACGTGGGCTGGATCACCGTGATACCTCCGAAGCATGGACACATGAAATACTGGATGCACGGCTGATAAGATAGCCCGCAATGCAAGCCTATAAGCCACCTCTCCCACTTGATCAAGAATCTCAAATGGACCAATGAATCTAGGGCTAAGCTTGCCCTTCTTCCCAAATCTCATCACGCCCTTCATAGGCGACACTCGGAGCAATACTCGCTCACCAACCATGAAAGCCACATCTCGAACCTTGCAATCTGCATAACTCTTTTGCCTGGACTGAGCTGTGCGAAGCCTATCCTGAATGATCCTGACCTTGTCCAAGTCCTCCTGAACCAAATCTGTACCCAACAACCGAGCCTCTCCCGGCTCAAACCATCCAACAGGAGATCGACACCGCCTACCATATAAGGCCTCATAAGGAGCCATCTGGATACTCGACTGGTAGCTGTTGTTGTAGGAAAACTTTGCTAAAGGCAAGAACTGATCCCATGATCCTCCAAAGTTAATAACACAAGCATATCCTCCAAAATCTAAATAGTCCGCTCGGACTGCCCATCCGCCTGAAGATAAAATGTTGTGCTCAACTCCACGTTGGTGCCTAATTCTCGCTGAACTGCTCTCCAGAAATGCGAGGTAAACTACGCGCCCCGGTCGGAAATGATAGATACCGGAACACCATGAAGGCGAACAATCTCCCGGATATAGATCTCAGCTAACCTCTCGGATGAATAGAAGACTGCCACAAGAATGAAATGCGCTGACTTGGTCAGCCTATCAACAATGACCCAAACTGCATCGAACCTCTTCCGGGTCAATGGAAGTGCGATAACGAAGTCCATAGTGATCCTCTCCCACTTCCACTCGGGAAGCTCAATCCCCTGAAATAAACCACCAGGCCTCTGATGTTCATACTTAACCTACTTACAATTCAAACACCGGGCCACATATGCCACAATATCCTTCTTCATTCTATGCCACCAATAATGCTATCGCAAATCTTGATACATCTTTGCGGCGCCCGGATGAATAGAGTACTGGGAACTATGGGCCTCCTCTAAAATCAACTCTTCAATCCCATCAACATTGGGCACAAAAACTCACCCCTGCAATATCAAGACACTATCATCATCTAAGCTCACCTGCTTGGCACCTCCGCGCTGCACCGTGTCCCTAAGGACACACAAATAGGGGTTATCAAACTGCCGATCACGGATACGCTCCAATAATGAAGAAAGAGCGACCGTACAAGCCAACACTCGACTAGGCTCAGAAATATCCAACCTTACAAATCGATTGGCCAAAGCCTGAACATCCAAAGTAAGCTGCCTCTGACTGACCGGAATAAAAGCAAGACTGCCCATACTAGCTGACTTCCTACTCAAAGCATCGGCCACCACATTGGCCTTCCCCGGGTGATATAAGATAGTAATATCATAAATCCTACAACAGCTCCAACCATCTTCTTTGCCTCAAATTCAACTCTTTTTGCTTGAACAAATACTGAAGACTCTTATGATCAGTGAACACCTCACACACCACGCCATACAGATAGTGCCTCCAAATCTTCAGTGCGTGGACAATGGCTGCCAACTCTAAATCATGCACTGGGTAGTTCTTCTCATGAATTTTCAAGTGCCTTGAAGCATAAGCAATGACCTTGCCATCCTGCATCAATACTGCATCAAGCCCAATATGGGAAGCATCGCAATAGACTGTATAAGGCCCTAAACCTGTGGGCAAAACCAATACCGGTGCCGTAGTCAGAGTTGTATTGAGCCTCTGAAAGCTCCTCTCACACTCGTCCGACCATCTAAACAGGGCACCCTTCTGGGCCAACCTGGTCATCGGGGCTGCAATAGATGAGAACCCCTCCACGAACTGACGATAATAGCCTGCCAATCCCAAGAAAATCCAAATCTTTGTAGCTGATGCTGGTCTAGGCCAGTTCTTGACTGCCTCAATCTTCTTCGAGTCAACCTGAATACCCTCTGCTGACATGACATGACCCAGGAATGCAACTGAGCTCAACCAGAACTCACACTTTGAAAATTTTGCATAAAGCCGACTATCCTTCAGAGTCTGAAGAACCACTCTGAGATGCTGGTCGTGCTCCTCCTGACTACGGGAGTATATCAATATATCATCAATGAAGACTATCACGAACGAGTCCAAATAAGGCCTGAACACTCGGTTCATCAAGTCCTTAAAAGCTGTTGGGGCATTCGTCAACCCAAACAACATGACCAAGAACTCGTAATGCCCGTACCGAGTGCGGTAAGCTGTCTTAGGGACATCGGATGCCCTAATCCTCAACTGATGGTAGCCAAATCTCAAGTCTATCTTCAAAAATACCCTGGCACCCTGAAGCTGATCGAACAAATCATCAATCCTCGGCAGTAGATACTTTTTCTTGATTGTAACCTTGTTCAATTGCCAGTAATCAATGCACATCCTCATTGAACCAACCTTTTTCTTCACAAACAACACTGGAGCACCCCAAGGGGAAACACTGGGTCTAATGAAACCCTTCCCAAGCAAATCCTGCAACTGTTCCTTCAACTCTTTCAACTCTGGCGTGGCCATGCGATATGGCAAAATAGAAATGGGCTGGGTGCCCGAAGCCAGATCAATGCAGAAATAAATGTCCCTGTCGGGTGGCATCCCCGGCAGGTCTGAAGGGAAAACCTCAGGAAACTCACGAACCACAGGTACCGAATCAATAGAGGGAACCTTAACACTAGAATCACGCACATAAGCCAAATAAACCAAACACCCCTTCTCGACCATGCGCCGAGCCTTCACGTACGAAATAACACTGCGGGTAGAATGACCGGGAGTTCTTTTCCACTCCAAACGGGGCAAATATGGCAAGGCTAAGGTCACCGTCTTTGCATGACAATCCAAGATAGCATGATATGGGGACAACCAGTCCATCCCCAGTATAATATCAAAGTCGACCATACCTAAAAGAAACAAATCAACCTGGGTCTCAAGACCCCCAATCACCATAACACAAGAACGATGGACATGATCGACCACGATAGAATCACCCACTGGTGTAGATACATACACAGGAATACTCAGTGGATCACTAGGCATGACCAGGTATGGTGCAAAATAAGAGGACACATACGAATACGTAGACCCTGGGTCAAACAGTACTGAAGCATCTCTATCACAAACCCGAATAGTACCTGTAATAACTGCATCTAAAGACTCACCCTCTGGCCTGGCTGGAAGAGCATAACATCAGGGCTGGGACCCACCACCCTGAACCATATCTCTAGGATGGCCAGTTGCTGGCTGGCCTCCACCCCTAGCAGCCTGAACTCCACCTCTATGACCTCTACCTCCACCTCCATCTCTAGCTGGCTGGGTAGGCTGTGGAACACCTGGTGCCTGTACCATGGCACGAGAAACCTGATGCTGAGACCCGCCAGAACCTCGGGGGAAAATCTAAAAATGTGCCCCAAACCATTGCAAATATAACAAGGCTTCTGCTGATGTGACTGCTAGGTCTGGAACTGGCCCTGTCGACCCTGATAACCACCCTAGAAATTCTGAAGCGGCGGTGCACCGATAGGTGCTGGTGGTGCATTGTAAGGCTGCTGATCGGAATAGTGTGTTTGATAACCATGACCATCTGAAGTACCTTAGGAAACCTGGAGAGCTGACTGAAAAAGTCCGGGAGGATGACCTCTGCCTGAAGAATCCATGCCCCCAATGAGGCTCCACTGAAATAATCGAAATGACGGGGCCTCTTGTCAGCCCTCTGACCACCACCCTGTGACAGAATCATCTCAATCATCCTGGTCACATTGGCCGCATCCTGGAACGATATGTCTATACTTGACTCTCTAGCCATCTGAAGTCTGATAGGTCGGGCCAATCCCTGAATAAATTTTCGAACCCTCTTCCGTTCAGTTGGAAGTACCATAAGAGCATGTCGGGCTAGAGTTATGAATCTGGTCTCATACTGAGTGACTAACATAGACCCCTGCTGGAGACGCTCAAACTGCCTCCGAAGATCCTCTCTCTGAGTGATGGGAAAAAAGTTCCCCAAAGATACCTACGAGAACTGAGTCCAAGTCAAAGGTGTAGATCCAGCTGGTCTGGTTAGGAAATAATATCTCCACCAACTCTTGGCTGCGCCAGATAACCGAAAAGTAGCGAAGTCAACCCCGTTGGACTCCATTATGCCCATATTCTGAAGAACCTCATGACAGCTATCCAAATAATCCTGGGGGTCCTCTGATGGTGAACCAGTAAAAGTAGCAGTGGATAACTTAGTGAACCTGTCAAGTCTCCACAAGGCATCTGCTGACATAGCTGCTCCCTCTACTACCGGTGCTGCAATACCCGGCTGAGCTACTCTGGCTGGCTCAGGTGTCGGAGTCTGAGACTGTGGAGCTAGCTGCTCTAGCACGCGGGCGGCAGGAGTGTGGGAACCTCTCTCAACCTGAGAGACAGCTGGTGCAGTAGGAAGAAGACCCGCCTCTGCTACACTCTCCATGAGTCCGACTAGACGGACAAGGGCGTCCTGAAGCACTGGGGTAGCTATGAACCCCTCTGAGACCTGAGCTGGTCCAACTGGGACTGCCGGAACTGGGACCTCCTCCTCAGACTCGACCTAAGGGTCCTCCACTGGGGATGCTGCTCTAGGCTGAGCCCGACCCCGGACTCGGCCTCTAGCACGGCCTCGTCCTCGACCTCGACCCCGAGTAGGAGCTGTAGCAGAAGTGTCAGGCTGCTATGCGGAACCAAGGGAAGCACGCGTCCTCGCCATCTGTGAAAGAATAGAATAGAAACTCAATCAGTACTCAGAATTCATAGCGCACGATAGAGATGAAAAGAAGTATGGAGTCATCCTAACTTTTGTGGCCTCTGGGGATAAATACATACGTCTCTGTACCGATCCCTCAGACTCTACCAAGTTGTCTGTGAGTTGTGAGACCTAAGTAACCTAGTGCTCTGATACCAACTTGTCACGCCCAGAAATCCCTCCATCGGGCCGTGATGGCGTCTAATGTTGAACCCTCTAGACAAGCCAACATATATAAATAAACTAGCAAATTAACACCAATTTAATAGAATAAATTAAACCATTCACTATTTAACAACGGAATTAAAATGCGATTTCAAGCTAAATAAGGATAACATAATACAACAACGCGTACATTTCCCCAAAACCTGGAGTCACAAACTCACGAATTGTCTAAGAGTGCTAAATACAAGTCTGAAAGGAAATACATGCCTGCCTCTGAAACTAAAGGAAAAACAAGACAGAATCGAAGACAAAGGGATGGAAGAGACACCAAGTCCCACGGACGCCAGCGGGTATACCTTGAAGCCTCTATGATGAGCTGGAAGACACTCCCACTAATAATGTCCTCCGGGTCCGGCTGCGTAATCTGCATAGCATAAAGAAGTGCAGGTGTAGCATCAGTACAACCGACCCCATGTACTAAGTAAGTGCCGAGCTTAACCTCGGCGAAGTAGTGATGAGGCTAAGACAAGACAACATAATGTACCTGTGCAGTTCAATAATATAACAGAAACTAAACAAAAATACAATTACGGGGAGAACATGCTGGGGGTAAGAGGTAGCAAATACTGAAATGACAGAGACGAAAACAACCGTCTGAAATATCTGAAAATAATAACGGCAAATGACAAAATAGATTAAACAGTGAAAGATGCGGCATGGCATGTCCCCTCATGCATAATAATAATATATAACATGGCACGGAATGTCCCATCGTGCTTAATCAATATAAACATGGAACGGAATGTCCCCTCGTGCATAATCAATATAAACATGGCACGGAATGTCCCCTCGTGCATAATAATAATATAAAACATGGCACGGAATGTCCCCTCGTACATAATCAATATAAACATGGCACAGAATGTCCCCTCGTGCATAACAATAATATAAAACATGGCACGGAATGTCCCATCGTGAATAATCAATATAAACATGGCACGAAATGTCTCCTCATGCATAATAATAATAATAATATAAAACATGGCACTGAATATCCACTCGTGCATAATAAATATAAACATGGCATAGAATGTCCCCTAGTGCATAATAATAATATAAAACATGGCACGGAAATGTCCCCTCGTGCATAATCAATATAAACATGTCACGGAATGTCCCCTCGTGCATAATAATAATATAAAACATGGAACGGAATGTCCCCTCGTGCATAATCAATATAAACATGTCACGGAATGTCCCCTCGTGCATAATCAATATAAACATGGAACGGGATCACCCTTCGTGCTTTAACACTCTTCCTCACCCAAACAGCAATCACAAACAACGGCATGGAAATAGACAGAGTGAAAAGAGAAATCCCGACAAGGGAACATCAATTAAACAATGAAATCTCGGCAAGAGAACAATACAGTAATGACCCGGCAAGGGTATATTTCAATAACTCTATCTCTTTATTTCACTTTCATTTCCATGATTTATTCTATTACTTGAGCCAATGCTCCAAAGGATGTAATTATCTCATATATCTTCATTATTCGTTTCACAATTTGGGCCAATGCTCCAAAGATGTAATTATCTCATATATCTTCATTATTTGTTTCACAATTTGAGCCAATGATCCAAAGATGTAATTATCTCATATATCTTCATTATTTGTTTCACAATTTGAGCCAATGCTCCAAAGATGTTTAACGATTTCAATTCCCTTCACATGCCCATTTACAACATATAGAGATCATCAATTAAGCATAGAAATTACAACAAACCGGAATATACACAATATAGGGACTCACGGTCATGCTACACACCAATGTATAGATACTCGTCACCATGCCTATACATCGCATTTGACAATTTGCAAATAGCAAGTAATACTCAACTCATATTCCCTCAAGTTAAGGTTAGGCCAAACACTTACCTTGGGTCCAAAGTATAGCAATCAACCCGAAACCACACGTTTTCCACGAGTATCCAAATCCAAATGGCCCAAATCTATTCAAATAAATTTCATACCGTAAATAACATCTCATGCACTGATTTTACTATCAAATTCAAGGTCACGACGCGAAATTAGGTGAAATGACCAAAATGCCCCCAGCCCAGCATCTCGGAGTCGGGTAAATTTTACATATTTAAAACCCTCGTACTCTCACGAGTCTACCCATATAAAAATCTCTCAAATCGGAGGTCAATCACCCACTCAAATCCCAATTTATGAAAAACCTAAGTTCTACCCAATTCACCAAATTTCACCCATGAAAATCTTTTATTTTAAGTTGAAAACATGTTAAATGATGTTAATGATTGAAAAGAAATGAGTAAAAACCACTTACAACTGATTTGGAAGAGTCTTGTTATTTGGAAAATCGCCTAAGAGTGTTGAGTTTGAGAAAATATGAAATATGAAGTGAAAATCTCGGTTTTGTACAGTGCAGGCCACTGGTTGGCATCGCAATTGCGAACACCCCTGCATGGGAAATGCGAAGAATACTTCAAATTTGCAATCACTGTGTAGGAGGAGGGACTTCGCATTTGCGAAGGTTGGATCGCATTTGCCATCACTGTGAAAACAGTGCACCTTAACATTTGCGATGCTGGCTTCGCATTTGCGACCACTGCCAGCCAGTGCACTGTTCGCATTTGCGATGCTGGCTTCGCATTAGCGAAGCCTGCAGAACAAAACACCAGCAGACTCTAAGTTCAAAAAAGACAATCTGTGGCCTATCCGAAACTCATCTGATCCCTCGGGGCTCCAAACCAAATATACACACTACCTCAAAAAAATCCTATGAAATTATCCATGCGATCAAGTCGCCAAAATAACATCTTATACATCGAATTAAGCCTCAAAATTCATGAATTCTATCAAGTTTCATAAAACATCAAATTTTCCATTTTAAATCCGAAACACATCAAACGACATCCAATTTCAACCAAACTTTACAGAAAGTGCTCAAAGCATATATAAGACCTATACCGCGCGCCGGAACCAGAATACGGGCCCGATACCATCACTTTCTAATCAAATTTAATTTTCAATTTCCATAGATATTTTCAGACAACAATCTAACTCAAAAATTCATTTCTCGGGTTTGGGACCTCAGAATTCGATTCCGGGCATACGCCCAAGTCCCATATTTTCCTACGGAGCCTCCGGGATCGTCAAATCACTGGTCCGGGTCCGTTTACCCAAAATGTTAACCGAAGTCAAATTTATTCATTTTAATATCACATCTTAGCATTTTTCACAGAATCTCATATATAAGCTGTCCGGCTAGCGCCCGGATTGCGCATGCAAATCGAGGCCAATACAAATGAGGTTTTCAAGGCCTCAGAAGTACAGGATGGGTAACAACATAGGTGATGACCCTTGGGGTCGTCATATTAATCAAGAATAAAATGACTAATTTTATATTCCTAATAAAATCTATGATTTATCGAATAAAAATGATTAATTTTTGGTAATTAGTTATTAAAACTACATTACGTTAAATAACCATCATTCGTCTATTATTTAGTTAATTGTAACTTTATAATTCCTTGATAATAGTGATGCCATTTTTAATAATTTTAAAAGATGAGTTATGCAAAAAAAATACAAATCTTTCACAATTAAACACTGAAAATCAACAAAGATTCATAAAATCAATTGATTTATTGAGATTTTTATAGGACGATATGGCGAGTTAAAAATCACATGCTCACAGCTCCCCCGCTTTGCTTGGAAACACGAAGAGTTTTTCGGGCAAAGATAAGGTGAGTAGTTATGAACAACTTTTACCCGTTCAAATACTCCATGTGAAGCGCTTTTGAAAAGTTTGACCGAACCCTGCTTCAAAGGCTGCCTATATATCCTTGGCTATAAAGGAATCAGGTCAGTGTAGTTCTGGAGGTTTTGGTAGCTGGGACTATCGAGTAATTGTGGTTTCACCGCGGTTGTTGCCGTTACTGTTGCTGATCTCCTTATTACAACCAAGTACAAAATGAAGGACTAACTAAAACCTATCAGCTGCTAAATTACAAGATTCCTATCTAAGACTTGGTCTTGAGTCTTGATCTTTTGCTGACTCTGACCTGGATCCTAATGCTTGTTAATCACAGGTGCCGGTTTTGTCTTATCGTTCATCGGATCAAAACATGATATACTGGATGGATGACTTCAATCTCGTCCTGAATAGTCCACATCTTCCCCGTTCATGCACCTTGGGTTTGGTCTTCTTTTTTCTTCTTTTCTTTATTCTGAATCAAGACGTCTTCTCTTGGTCGTCTCGAATCCATTGTCCTAAAAATGCAGTCTGCACAAAATCAAAAGACAAACGAACGAAATTTTCTGCCCCAGTTTTCATTAGGAAAATTTCTTGAGTTATTGTAAGGAAATCTACACTACTTTATTATTGAAAGTGAAAAACCGAGAATAGTGCACCCGGAGTTATTGTAGACTAGGGAGTGGATACCTTATATCTCAAAGCAAGATCGACTAGAGGTTGGAGACCCTATATTGCAAAATAAAATCAACTAGGGATTGTATACCCCATGTTGGAAAAGAAATCAACCAGGGAGTGTATACCCTTGATTGGAAAATAAAGAGTCAACCAGGGAGTTTGTACCCTTGATTGGAAAATAAATCATCAACCAGGGAGTGTATACCCTTGATTGGCATCGACTACGGGAGTGTATACCCTTGATTGAAAAGAAAGCATCAACCAGGGAGTGTATACCCTTGATTGGAAAAGAAAACATCAACCAGGGAGTGTATACCCTTGATTGGAAAAGAAAGCATCAACCAGGGAGTGTATACCCTTGATTCGAAAAGAAAACATCAACTAGGGAGTGTATACCCTTGATTGGAAAGGAAAG